>CAUYTI010070283.1:0-60819 GCA_963575145.1 Galago senegalensis
TGTGGCGGGCGCCTGTGGTCCTAGCTACTTGGGAGGCAGAGGCAAGAGACTCGCTTGAGCCCAGGAGTTGGAGGTTGCTGTGAGCTGTAATGCCACGGCACTCTACCCAGGGGGATAGCTTGAGGCTCTGTCTCAAAAAAATAAAAAATAAAGAGAGAGATTATGAGATTCATCCACGCCCATACTGCTCTGAAGGTGGGTTAGCAGAAGAAAAGGGGGATTGAGGAAATAAAGATTCTGTCTAGAGAGTAAAGTAGTGAAGCATGGATTTTTGCCTTAGTAGGGAATGAATGGTTGTCAAGCAAATCTCATGCCCTCAAAAATGTGCAGGGGTCAAGGAAGAACATACTAAGTGGAAAGTAGGTGGATTTTAATGTTATTTCATTACATTTTTTTTTTTACTTCTACCAAAGTGTATTGCATTTTATTTATTCATTTACTTTGAGACAGAGTCACTCTGTTGTCCTGAGTAGAGTGCCATGGCATCATAGCTCATAGCAACCTCAAACTCTTTAAATAAGTACTTATTGAGAAAAGTATTTTAAATAAATGATAAATTTCTTTTATTAATAGATATGATTCCTGAATATGCTCACAGGAATTTTTCTGATAAACAGTTTTGCTCCTTTGCATAAATTTCACTTGGAAAATATCAGTGTCAGAAAAATGCCCTCCAATTTTTATTGATATTTGTAGGTAGAAAAAAAAAAAGCAAACCCAGAGGACAGTTAGACATATAAATTATAATTTTAATTTCTTCCCAAGATATCAGTGACTTGACTTTGGAATGTTCCTTTATTATGGTATATTCAGCTGCCAACATTTCATATGCTATAGCAAAACGTGATATATGTGCATACAGATGTCATCTTCAACTACTGTAAAACTTTTAATGAGAATTTTTCATATTTTAGGGATAGAAGATGAACAAACCCGTAACATCATCAACGTATGTGCGCAGCCTCAACCTTGGACTAATTAGGAAGCTGTCAGATTTTATTGATCCTCAAGAAGGGTGGA
Source organism: Galago senegalensis (assembly GCA_963575145.1). Classification (NCBI taxonomy): domain Eukaryota; kingdom Metazoa; phylum Chordata; class Mammalia; order Primates; family Galagidae; genus Galago; species Galago senegalensis. The sequence continues at coordinate 1,021 of CAUYTI010070283.1, forward strand.
AGAAGTTAGCTGTAGCTATTAAAAAACCATCTGGTGATGATAGATACAATCAATTTCACATAAGGTAACATAGAATTCTTTTTCTTTTTAAATTCTTATATCACAGTCTGGAGTGGTTAGTATGTACAAATATTGTCTAATACTGCAACTTACAAAGTGAACCTCTCTACTATGGAAGAGATAATTGTAATAAGTAACCTTTTCTTTTTTTCCTTTTCACAAGTTTTGCTTCTTTCTCCAATACGTCACGAGGGCTAATGTGATCCCAAGTAAAGTTCACTCTGCCTCATACTTCTCACTTCCGGATTCAGCAAACATAAGAATATTGTAAGACTCCAGTAGAATTCTGGAGCCTAAACTTCAAAGTGTATGACTCTCTGATATGTACTGTAACAATGTGTGTGGGGAGTTTTTCAAATTGACATTTCAAATTGTTTATAAGTATACACATCTGTGAATAGAATTCTTTATCTTAGCCAAGATTCTTCACTGCTATCTGCAAATAATTTTCATTTTTCCTCTTTACCCATCTCTGCTTGATTTAATCTGAAATATAAAGGCAGACTTTATTTTTGTCTGTCACTGCAGTTAAAACCTATATTAAAATTTGTCTTCAGGGGGTTTGGAGGGATCACTTCTGAGGCTTATCTTATAGGGGTACAGGTGAATCTTTCTAAGAGTAGAATGTGAACATTTTAAAGCAATAACTGAGAAAATGACATGAAGGCTGTGTTGACCAGTTTTGATGGAAGTAGTTCAGAATGCATGTGAAAACCCCACACTGTACCCCAGAAGTGAATTAATGTACATAGTTATCATTCAATAAAAAAAAAAAAGAAAATGAAGTTTTACAAGTCTGATCACCGTAGTTAAAATGTAACTCTGTCTCCAACGAGGCACTTCCTTGTCCTTTCTCTTATCAACAACTCGACTTCTTTTAAAATCACTTTTTAAATCTGTATCACGTATCACTATTTAATATTCCACGTATTTTGCTTTTTACTGTGTTTATTTCTTCTTTCCTTCCCTTGGAATGAAATTTCTTTAAATATTTTTTTTTCTCCTTTTAGTTTCCAGTGTTTAGAACATAGCTTAGCCTATAATAGGCACTCGGTGAGTATGTTAAAAAATTACATTAATTGTCTTTGAAATTTTGCAAAAAAGAAGAGCATAATTATCACTAACGAGTGTTGCTAGATGGATGTAAACATGGAAGAGAAAGATACTTTTCACTCTATGTTCTTTTTCTACCTTTTGAATGAACGCATTAAGTTGTATTCATTAATTGTTCAAAAATAAATATTTTAAAGAGAAAGAACATCTCATAAAAAACTCTAAATATTAGATAAAATAGAAAGAAATTAGTTGGTTTACCTAATATTAATCTCCCATCTGTCTTTAAATGGTTACTAGATTTTCAGCATGTTTATTGTACAAGTAGTTTTATTTCTTTTTTAAATAGTTTTTGTTTTTGTGTGAATGACTATTACTCAAATGGTAAATATAATAAAAATATTGAACTCTTTTGGGCTCTTGAAAAGAAAAATTTCCTGTGCAATTCTATCTATGTGTTTTGGAGGATTTTTGACATAAACATGTTCAGTTTTTATTCCCCAAGTGAGTTGAGAAAATGAAGTTTTGTTCATGCCTCCATTTTCTTTCTAAGTTTTCCCTTACACCAAAAAAAATCTCTTTCAATTATATCCAGGCCATAAGATACAAGAAATATCAAGTTCATGTCAAATATATCAAAAGCGTTGCAGTGCGAACTCATAAGTCTTTTCCCGGTTCTTCTAAAGTGGCACCGTTCAGCTGTACGATTGCTACTTGCCACATGCAGCTATTCAAAATAAAATAAAATAAAAAATTCAATTCTCAGTTGCACTAGGCACATTGCAAGTACTCAGTAGTCACATGCAGTAATGACTACAATGTTGGACAACACTGATACAGACAGAACACTTTCATTAGTACAGCACTGCAAAACTATTTTTTCTGCCTACCTGAAGCTAAGGTCAAAAAGGAGAGCAGAAATCCAGAAAGTATAAGTACAGGTACATACACACATGTGGTGCTGGCTTTTTAAAGGTAAGACTTTCTTTTCATCTTGTCCTGGCCATTCTTTTTGTTAAGTATTAGAGAGTAAGTTGCTTATAACAGTATCCAATACAATGCTTGTATGTATTCCCCTTACTGGGTTTGGAATAAATACAGGCTAAAATAATTAGCTAATCTTTATTTAATGATTGTTTATCATGAGTAAGACACTATTAGAGAATTTTGCAAGGACACACACACACACACACACACACCACGTTCCTCCAGAATTTAATATTTTACAGTAATTATTTTACTTTCTATTTTTGAGTCATGTGAAATAAAATTTGTAGGAAACTATTGTTTTGGACTGAGCTTCCGAACTAGAACCCAGAGACCAAACAAAACACAAACACCACTAAGACTTTAAGGAAGTAGGAAAATTCCCAGACAGATGCATTTTTCCTGAAAATGGGAGATTCACACAAACCAATTGAAAAGGGCCAGGCAATCTGAGCTAATATGAAAAGAAGTCCCTTCAGCTTTTATCCTTTCAAGAAAAATAACCTGGAGCAACTTCATGTTAATCAATCTGCTCTTTTTATATTCTGCTTTCTTGTTCCTACTATACAAACACTAACTGTTCTGCAATGTCTAACATTTTAATTGAGATATTATTTAATTAAAAAATTGCAAATAAAAGTCAATTAGATCATTTAACTAAATTTGTCTTTTAATAATCATCACTTGCAAAAAATATTGAATCAGAATTACCTGGGACAATTTTGTTACATAACTATTTAACATAATAGGGGAAATCTACCATACTGGTTTTAATTTAAGCTTCACAAACATCAGCACACTAAAATGTTTCTGGTCAGATCGAATTATTTCACTTTCCAGAAGGCTTCTTGTCCACCCCAGTTCCTCTCAGATATTTCACTTCTGGTGTTCCTTAAGATTTTAGATCAATTGTCATCCTCTTGGGTAGGCAAGTCTCATGGTTTTATAGTTTTACAGCAACACATGTAGGAGTATCTCATTTCATTGTGGACTCTGCCTACGTTTGAGTTTGTAATTAAATTTTTATTTTGGTTATTTGACAAGACATCTATCTGTTTTACTAGAACGTGAGCTTCAAGAGGGTTTACACTATGGCTATTTGTGTTCACTCTTATATCTGCAACTCTTGGTGCATGTCCAGCAATCAAAACAAACAGAAATGAGTGCCACCCGTGCTCCTTTGCAGTAGTATTCCGTCAATGCTCCTGATCTATGAGATGGACTTAGCTATAGTAATAGTTTAAATGTGCATGTGGGAAAAGAGGCTAATTTTGGATTGCCTTAAATGCTTCTCTTCCCACAGCAGATTGCGACTTCCTCCTGTTTAAAGAATGACACCACACTGTCAGCATGAGATAGAGGAAAGTATAAAAATGTAGGAGTCAGAACACTTCTGTCCCCCCTTATGTTATTTACCTGCTGAGCATCCTAGGAACTGAGCTTCTGCTTCCTAATCTGTGAAATGGGAATGGAACCACCTGCCTTACTTTGCTCACACCTAGACGATTTCTGTGAGGATCCTATGATATAATTTCTAATAATTTTTTTATCCAAACTACTCTTTAGAACTAGGGAAGACATTTATGCATCTGAGCGGTAAGGTTCTTATGTTTTCCTCACTCTCTGTCAAATTTAATTTTTTCCACTCTAGTGACTTTCTTTTTGTCTGCTTTCAAAATGCGGAAACTCTGCCTGTCTTCCCTGCTGTATTTGGTTCTCCATCTGTCTATCATCTCACTATTGTTCTCATTTTTTACTGCTGAGCTTACTGCCTTCTTTCTTTATCACATAACTGATCTGTAAAACCCCATAGTCTGGGCCCATTCCCTATCATTTTACCAAATAGGTTCTCAACAGACCTTTGTTTTACCATATTGGTAGCAGCCAGTGCTGAATTTACACCTCCAGTTTCTCCCAATTGCTAAACATATAAAAACAATGTTTATACAAATATTGTGCAGTCTTATCTCAGTGTTGTTTCAGAAGAGTTTCTAGGTTCCAATTTAAAATCCATATTAAAATAATTGGATAGTTCTTTTCTGTATAAAACAAGGTATACTGATGTTCAATAAATTATGAAGTAAACAACTTACACACTTTGATAAAGTGGCACCAGGATGATTTTAGTGAATAGCTTGACTTTCTTGTTTGTTTGTAGTAGGAGAAAAAGCCATCACTACCACCACCAGCCAAGAACAAAAAGCTCACCAGGACCTAATTATTACAATCCATGAAAGATTAGCATCATCTATTCCTTGTCAAATCAAACTTGCCTCTCCTATAGATGTGGTGCTAAATATAATGTGATGCAATTCAATTGATGACTATATATATTTGTGTGGATATATACATGTACACAATTTTTTCATAGAAATGGACTGTGGGTGCCTATGTATGGGTATGTGGATAGTTATACCTCCATCTTTGTGATTTTAAATATATTAGCCATTCATTAAAAACATTTGATATCTCAAGATGCAAAAAAACCAATGACTCAACACTAATGCAAAACCAATATATAAACAAAAACACTCTCACGTGAAGAATAAAACAAAAGTATAGTCTAGCAAGCAAGAGGGAGGGGAGAGGTAGAGAGGAGGAGTAAGAAGGATTGGTGGGAAGAGAGGGAGCAGTTGGTGGCATCTCATCTAATGTGCACAATATGAGAGTGTTCAGCATGTCCCCCGGGTGAAGGGTTCAACTACAATTTGAATTTTACCTTAGAATTCAGAACATAGAACTTGAATTTTACCATCTAATGTGCACAATATGAGAGCATGTCCCCTGGGTGAAGTGTTCAACTATAACTTGACTTTGAAAACAGGCAGGGCTCAGTAGCTTACTCCTGCAATCTTAGTACTCTGGGAGGCCAGGGCAGGTGGATAGGTTGAGCTCATTAGTTTGAGACTATTCAAACAAAAGTGGGACCCGCATCTCTACTAAAAATAGAAAAACTAAGGCAGGAGGATGGCTTGAGCCCAAGAGTTGGAGGTTGCTGTGAGCTATGATGCCACAGCACTCTACTGATGGTGATAAAGTGAGACTCTGTCTCTCTAAAAAAAAAAAAAAAAAGTAACCTAAAAATTAGTACTTTCATATTAATTTGAAATAAAAAAAATTTGAAACATGTATTGACATCTTACTATATACTAGTCACCGTTCAAAATCTTTATATCTACTGGTGAACTAAAAGGCATGATTCTATCTTCTTAGAGCTTATCTACTTGTAAAGATGATTAAAAAAGGAAATAAATACATAGAATTTAAGCATAAATATTCATATGAAAGTTTGCATCATGAAAAATGCAGCCAACATGTAATGATAGAAAATATCATGGGCTAGGGACGTACTAGAATCACGTAAATAAGGAAATGATAAGGAGGCTCTTGGAATAGGCTACACATGGATGGTGGTGGCATGATATAGAATGACAACAGGAAAAATGGGACTGACTGATATGTTGAGATATAGTTAGGGAGTAGTAAAAATGGGCCCTATAGAAGGATTAGAAATATGGGATCAAGGAAAAGTAAGAATTAAGAGTAAACAGGTCTCAAAAGAAGTCATTCGGATAACCTGCTGGCATATGAAGAAACACTCAACATTCCTAATCATCAGGGCAATGCAAATTAAAACCGCAATGAGATGAGAAGTCAAATAAGACTGGAAAGTGATCAGGGATTTGTTTCCATGAAAATAGTTTGTGTACTAAACAACAACAACAAAAACCTGGTCCATTTGCATGGTTGAAACAAATGTCACACTTTGGGGATCTTGTATGCATGCTGAGTATAAACATAAAAACAAAACAAAAAACAATGTACAGGCAAGGTTTGGGGACTCACCCTGTAATTCTAGCACTCTGGGAAGCCAAGGCAGGTGGATCACTTGAGCTCACAAGTTCGAGACCAGCTTGAGGCAGAGTGAGACCCCCGTCTTTACCAAAAAATTGAAAAACTGAAGCAAGTAAGAGGATCACTCAAGCCCAAGAGTTGGGGATTGCTATGAGCTATGATGATGCCAGGGCGGCAGCTTGAGAGTCTGTCTCAAAAAAAAAAAAAGCATCGTGCAAAAATATACAAGTTGCGAAGTTTTTGAAGCACAAAAAATTGATACATATTATAAATGATTATCCTTAGGTGCTCTAATTAGAATCTAGTTCTTAATTTTTATTTATAAAATATTTTGATATTGTTTAACATGGAACTGAATCAAAAAAGATCTTAATAAAATGTTTTTTGAAAGTGATGCAATTTCATGTATTTCTACTCAAGAATGACACAAAGTAATCGGGATGATTTGGGGTGGGAAATAGTTCAGCAAATATATATATCATAGAAAATATTTCTGCTATATTAAATGACTTTCATGAGAAGAAAATGAATATGGTTAATTATTTTCCAATTAGCCTTAAGTATTTTCTTGGGAAAAACAAGGTATGGGTAAAATAATTCGTTTACTGCAAGGTACCAGACACCAATCATAGCAGTGTAACATTTTATATTTTACCTATACAACCAAACTATTGGTACAGTTTTTCCTCATGATAAAAAAATAAAAAAATAAAACTCTAGACCTTAAGCATCTTCATCTATTATAAGAAATTTTTGCTTCTTTTTTTTTCTTTGATCTTCAATATTAGAAAATGTTTTTGCCACACAATTTCTTCTAGACAGTATAGAATATCAGGACTAATTCATGCTAAGCCAGGGGAAAAAAAGAGTACATTGGTTTTAATATTCAATGGTGCTCATCTGTCTTATGTGTTTGAATTATTTCTCCTGCAATTCAGCCGGTATTTTTTTCTGTTAATGTGGTTAACAACATTATTTCCTGTCATCAAATCCATGGTTAAGGGCCTAGCCAGGAAAGCTTTTGCTACAATTCAGGTCTTTAAATCAGGGCCTCAGTCTCTTTTGAAATGGATATGTATTAGTTAGACTGTAAACTGTGATATTTTTACAAACTCTAAGAATCTGTATTCTTTTTTTTTTCTTTTCTAAGCTTCTCTTTTTTTATTAAATGATAACTATGTACATTAATGCAATTCTGGGATACAGTGTGGTGTTTTCACATATAATTTGAAATATTTTCATCAAACTGGTTAACATAGCCTTCATGTCATTTTCTTAGTTATTGTGTTAAATTCTGTTCCCTCACCACCTCTCCCATGCTCCTTCCATGCCATTCCAAAAAATTAAAACTTACAACTTTTCCAACCATATTAAAAGGCACAGAATTATTTCACTCCCTGTTAGAAGAGACTTCCAAACAGCAGGAACATTATCCTTGCTATTTAGCCCCTCAAAGTCAACTACTTCAGAAGATGTAGATGTTGGGAATGTATCTTAACCACACTTCTCAGTGATAATCTTTCTGCTCTATGAAATAAATCAGATCAATTCCTTAACATATTCATAGACTCTTACATAACCTTCCCTGGTAAGGGCCACTTTCTTTCCCAAATGCTCCCTTTTTAATGACTGATCTTTATTATTTCTCACATTTCCCTCTATTGTCTTTTAGTCTTGATATCCACACAGTACAGTGTTTAGTTATACTAGAATCCTGCAGAGTGAGATCCAGCCATCAGCACTTCTGAAAATTTCAGAAGTAATTCTACTATGGACACGACTGGTTGAAGTTATTTTTGATAATTGTAACCTCTTTAAAGTATTGATTGACTCTCTGCTCTGTACCATGTAGAAACATATGTGCACAAGAAACCTAGAAGGTGCAATATTATTAAACACATTTTGGTAATGAAGTAATAAAACTGGGAAGTGAAGAGCTTACAAAGATCACCAGCTGTGCCCAGACCCAAACCCAGTTCTGGCTCCCAAGACTGTGCTCTCTCCACCCTGACAGTTGTTCCTGGCAGGAATATGGACCTGCTTGTATGTCCTTTTATCTTTAAGGTTCAAGTTTTCTCACCTTTCATTATTGCATCAACTTCATACCCCTATGCTCCATCACCGTTTTCCACTCATTCCCTCTTCGGGATTCAACTCCAAATTACCACCTCTAAAACTTCTAACTTCTTAGACTAAGTGAAGTACATTCATGTAACAACTTGTACTTACTTTAGACTTACCATTTTGTTGTAAAAATAGTGCCTGATGTCTCTGTCTCCCTGAGCTAACTGTGAGATTCCTAAGGATGTAAATGGGTTATATCTGTGTCTGGATCTCCAGGGAACACCAATGAATAGATACTTGCTAAAACATACAGCAGTTTGGCAAAACCACTGTCTCAAATTTATGAGTGGAGGCATTCAGAAACTTTTGATTTCTCAAGCATTTTTTTATGAATTCATATGTTTTAAAATTATGGAACTATACTAAGAGTTCAGAAATGTGTGTGTATTGTATTCACACCACACATCTGCACACATAATTGTGAGTGTGTTTGCATTCATTTATCTGTTCAGTATTTCCTGAGCTTCCCAAACATGTTGTAATCACTAGATTTGGCTAGATCATAAGGACTAAAAGCATTGTCCTGTTTCTAGTAGCTAGATTCTTGCTGCCCAGAAATGCAGAATTTGGGCCATTGAGCAGGCTTTGTGACCTCTTTCAAGGCAGGCAGCAAATTCAGAGTCCTTCCATTCTACCAGATATTCTGTTAGTACAGGTATCCATGTACTCTAATCCCATAGAGCTTTGTTTATAGTTATTTTACTAAATATATTTCCATAAAGGCTTGCTCTTAATGGATCAGGCACTTTCTTAGAAACAGGCACTGTGAAAGCTTTGCTGATGTACATTAACTTGTAAACATTTATTCTCCTGCACATTCTTTTTCCAGCCCTTCATGAGGCTGATACTAGCAACCCCTTTCAAACAGTGTCAGATAGCATATTGACTCAGTAATGCACAAAGAAGTTTCCACACTAAATCAACACATTTACTTTCACTTCTGGTCTGATGTTCTACCACTGGAACTCAAGTCTCTACACATGAGGTGTATTCTATTTCTCCTTCTCTTTTGATTTGGGTAATAGGCAATAAGTAAGATTCAAATCCTTACTTGCCAGTGCAGCTTCTAAAATGCCTCCCATATTACATTATCAAGTAAAACCAATAGCTTTCTATCCTCAAGAAGTAAATATCTGAACTTTAACATAGAGCTTGCAGGCCACTCAAGCAAAGTCATTGCATAGTAGATCTCACTCAAATGAAATTGCTTCCAAAACTCAAGTTGCTAGTTAGTAGATATAATACTCAGCATCCCTGAAGAATTTGCTTCAATCGAAACAATGTTGAAAATGAGCAAAGTAAATGAAGATATATTTTATCAAAGGGCAGTTGCAAGCGAATTGAGCCACTGCTCGCCTTGCAATTCGTGAGACTGATGATGACTTAGCTATTGATTTCCTAATCACTGTCATTGTAAGAAGGCATTTTAGGTTGCTTTTTTTTTCCCTATGTCATAAATCCGAGTTTAAACAGAGTAAGAAGCTTTTAGCAAGAAAATTTTACATCTGTTTATGTCTGAAATTAAAACCACCAGAATTGAAAGGAAGAAAAAATAACCAAGGGGGTTTTCAAAAATTTAAAACTCCATCATGCATAAATGGAGCTCATCAAAGAAAGTAATTTCCCTGCAGAAAACACTCCGTCTTTTGTTTTATGTAAGTTATCAACATGAATATTTTATTCTCAATGAAACTGCCTTTCCCCCTTTGTGTTTCCTAGTTTTCACATGGTGTCTCAAATAAACAGGCTTCCTTCATTCCATCCCACTCCATTATTCAGGTCATTCACAATAAAATATTTTCCTTGCCTGGTGTGAGTAGTAATTATAGACTGAGCTTTACTAATTCAATAGTTTTCATTCTTAGTCCTGTTATGTTTTAGAGTCTAGACACACTAACCACTTGAAATTTTACACAATAAACACAAAATAATTTATTTCCAGGCCGGGGTATATTTTCTAGGGTATCTGTCAAATTGGAAATTATATCTTAGTTTAGTTTATTCTTGAGTCAAGTTATGTCAAAGTTTAGTTGTGCAGTTTATAATAGCCAGTCCAATCAGTCTAAATGGATGTTACAATCATTGTGTCTTATTTGCCTGGTACTGCCCTTTAATAGATGGGTCTTCTGTCCTCTAACCTAAGGGCTTACAATTCAAATCACTTGATATCTCTTCTTGCTATGACTATACTTTGTATAATTGCGTGCTAGTGTATAGAGCATCAAAGGAGCATCAATTTATTTGCAGATATATGAAAAGAATATTTTATTGTTGTTTGCATTAAAGCTTTTAAAAAGAATCAAAATGTACTGATATATATTAGTTTAAAAGTTAAAGCAAATGTAGCTATTGCTCCTACCTTCTCTAAGGAATAGAATTAAAAATTAATTTTGCACATTGATTACCCCACTAGAGAAAAATCTTTTTTTCCCTTTGAGGCAGTGCTGTTTTATCACAAAAATAGAATGACAACAAAATGATCCTTTGTAATTTAATGAAAAATGTGTTATCTTTTATTGTTTTCTGTGCATAAATTATATGCAACTCATGCAGTATTATAATCAATTTTTACACTACAGGCCACATGAGTTGTATGTGACTCACAGAGTACTTATTGAATCTGTTTCTGAGAATCAAGTATTTTGTCATTTTACAAATGTTTAGTTGTGTCTGGAGTGGATCTTGAGTGGTCCTGGATGACGACCTCTGAATACCCTTTAAGGATGTGCAACAATATCATGGGGCCATATTCGATCATATCAATTTCATCCAAAGATCTGCCAGCCAAACATTTAAGGTGAAATGCACAATCAGAAGTTATGGTAATAGTAGAACATAATCCAAGATGTGAGGTGCACTGGGGAGGACAGTGAGTGCAGGGTGACAGCAGGTCGCGGGGATGTGCAGATTCACCGTGAAAGCAATGAGCAGAGGTTTCACAACCTTAGGAGGCGCTAGGCTCAAAACTGGGGTGAGTTATATCGGGTCCCTTCTTGGTCACCACTTGTCAGGTCCCATCTGGGTCATCACTTTTCCGGCGGGACTGGTCAGGTCTCTGGGCCTAGTAGCTAGCTATGTTCCCAACACAACCACTGTGCTATCTAGCTTGGGAACAATTACCCTTAGGTGACTGAGGACTATTTGCTTTAGCAGAAGGGAGAGAGAAAGAAAGACAGTATTTGAGGCAGTGAAGCAGTCTTAGTAAGAGAATGAGTCTTAGCAGTCTTTTATAGAGAGACGCCATGCAGGCCTCCTGGTCGCAGGAGAAGCGACAGAGTCAGAGTGAGCGGGTCTGTGAAAGAATGTGCGCAGGCTCCTGGACTGCTTTGTCCCGCAGCTTCTTAGAGATGTAATCCTGTGGCTACTTGCACCACAGGTGCAGAGACTGCTAATCCCTGATGGTCTCCTCTTGTGAGCTCTCATATTAGGAGAGCTGAATCCCTCCCCATGCCCTTATCACCAAGGTGTTAGAGTACCAAGATGTTACAGGTGTTTCTTAGGATTCCGAGCTTAACTCTCTCCTCTCCTTGCCATAAGCTATATGGTGGTCTGCTACTGAGTTAAATGCGATTCAAATTGTAGTTAAGCGTTAATCCAGTCAGCAAATAGATTTCTACTTCTAATATTTGAGTATTACATATAATTAAATTCTGTATGTTTTCAGCTATTTGAGTAAATAAGTTGTTGGTTACTAGGTTTAAATTCCTACATTTCAACTTAGAAATAAATCTCACTTGTAAAAGTTTCAAATTCTCAAGCCCTTATAATTCATAAGCTGAAATGTTTTCCACATTGGTGGTAATTACCTTAAATGCCAGACCACAGCATTCAAATCCTCTCCCAACTATTTAACGTCTGACTTCCATAACTTAATAGCACATTCATAATTCATTTGATATTTTTAAAATTACTCTGATTATAGTGGATGCTGATAGGACCCAAGCTGAATATTTGGAAAATAATTTTTTTCAAGGCGTATAAGGAAAATGGAAAGCCCTATACATTCTTCAACTTCTATGTAACTTTATATGTCTTTTATCTGGTAACCATCTTAAACCCCAAAACTGAAACATTGAAAAATAATAAGTAGGCAATCATCAATCATATCTGATCGTGCTAGATTAGCTTACTATTAAATATAGCCCTATAAATAGGGCAAATAGTCAGGGATCATAAACTATGTCAAGGCTGAGTTTTTGACAAATATGATTTTTAGCTTCCTTCAGTCTCTGGTTTCAGTCTAGCATTGCCCTTTAAAAATTCAACCATAAATCAGTAGCATTCCCTGCACTGTAATGTAAAAAATGACGAAAACTACAGCATAACTCACATAAATAGAATGTTATGCTAATACTCAATCTCTCACTCAAGGCAATAGAATTTAATTTTGAAACAAGCCAGTTAGTCATCCTTTCCATTAAGTGCATTTCACACACAAAAAAAATGATTGAACCATATTATCTCTATTTTATTCATTAGACTTGTCATTATAAATATTTCTCACCCCTCGTAACTATATCTTTCAAAATATAAATATAATATCAGCTAATGTGAAGAAATAATTTTATTAGTAACCAGATTTTTTGCCTAGTGTTATGGATGGGGCTATTCAATAAATTATAACTATGAAACCCTACTTTTATTCAATCTTGAAATGTAAGTTGTACATTGCAGACATTTCAATTTTGCTTTTCTTAGTAACACCTACCAAGTGCTTTCCTTTAAGGATAAGAACAGTGATTTATTAAAATGTTTATATCTGAATGAAAATTATCATTTAATAACTTTATAAAACTTGCTTTGGAATCACCAATGGTTCTTCAAATTAATTACAAGGTATATCATTTATTACAAGTTTTACTAAAAGAAGATTGTTTTGAATGCTAAGGTGTTCTCAACAAAAAATGAAAACATTCTAACCTGATGGGAGAAATAAAATTTTGTATGAACACTTGTTTTATTAGGATGATTTAAATTTCAGCAAATACATTTTTAATGATACCATTTGATCAGACATAAGAGGTTACAAACAGCATCTAATAAAATTAGCTTAATTCTTAGTGGGGCTTCTAATAAGTACTCATTCAAGTTTGACTAGTAATAAAGTATGCAAGCATAATGCGTCAATCAAACTAAATGTAAGTAAAAGGTTTCTTTTTTTTTTTTTTTTTGCAGTTTTTGGCCGGGCCTGGTTTGAACCTGCCACCTCCAGTATATGGGGCCAGCGCCCTACTCCTTTGAGCCACAGTAAAACATTTTTTATTCAAAAATCTTCATGGCTGTTTTTGGACATATACATTTATTGGATTATAAACAGATGGCATCCAGATGTGGGACTCTGCAGCAATGGGGCCACAAGCAGTCTTCTAGATTCTTGAATGCAAATTTTACAGCATAAATCCTTTAATAAATGGATTTATTTTATGAAGTTCAGATTTGGTTGAGGGACTACACAGACTACTTGTGGCTGACCTTGAGGCTGATAGTTCCCCACCTCTGAATGCCCAAATATTTCTAGAAGACTTTAATTTGAGAAGTTCAAAACTAAGTTCAGATGTAGTAATTAACTTATCCTTGCTACTTGCTATGTGTCTATCATTTCTTACTTTGATATTTATATACTTTTAAATTTATCATCCTTTATGTATGGATTTTACTATATTAACATAGTCACTTTAGCATCCATATCTTTATGAATTTTTTCAAATATTTCACAGAATACAAATATTTTTCTTTTAGAAGTTTCATTATACCCCTCAAAACAACATTAGATTGTTAATAAAATTTAGACTATATTTGTTCTGACACAACAGTACAACAAATTAAGAAGTGATGCAATTATGAAAGTAACTCAGGCCAAAACACATGCAAATTTTCGTGCAAAATATTCAGATGGAGTAGTATAAGATTTTATTATTTTTAAAAACTGTTCAGTTACATATTTTCTCTGATTCTATGTGGAAGGCATGCAAGATCCTCTAAAGTACCTGAAGAAATATAGTCACACTCATGAAAACATAGCCAAAAAAGTTACAATTAACAGAATTTGCAGTAGATAATTATAATTGATAATATCCCAAATTATATATTAAATTACTTCTGATAAATAGAAGGCTGGTTTTCTCTCATTAACTGTTTATATTCTATGAGAAAATTTAAAAGGTGAAAGTGATATAAATGATATAAGGATGATGGTATCAGGAGCCAAATATAACGATCACAAGTAAAAGTGATATAAATGATATAACCATGATGGTATTGGGAGCCAAATTTAACATTTTACATTCATATTGATCTACCAAATACAATGTGCATATTTACTAAGTACATTTTAAAATGTAATAAATTGGTATGCAACTAAAATTCCATAGGTCTCAGCATTACTTTTTATACCCATTACTAATCTCTTGCTCTTCTAAATATTTCTAAATCTGTTATCTTTTAGGTGAAGTGCTGCATTGTTTTAATCAGGTCTTGTCTTGCCTTGTTAAAGACAGGATAATCATCAGCACACACTAACAATGGTGACGGGAGATATAAGACCTAAAACTGTCTTATAGAATGGAAACGCAGAATAAATAAATGTTGCCAGTGCTAGAATAAGTTGCCATTGGCATTCTTCTTGCAAGACAGAGTGAAGAATCACTGGATTTTTATATTCAGTGTTTCCTGCTCTGTAGGCCCGATTCAGTCTGAGCACAAATGAGTGAGCCAACTAAGTCTATAACTTAAATTTGGGGGAAATGTTTTGAAATATTCCCCTTATTCTACTGCTACTAGCCACCATACCTTCCTCTCAATTAAAATTAAATCAGTAATTTAATTTGAAGCATCCCTTTGACCCACCCAGTAAACTTAAAGCCTTTATATCATGTAAAGGGTCAGCAAAAAAAAAAAAAAAAAAACTAACAAAACCCATGTATATCATGGGGAAAATAAGAATAGATGATGTGGTGCCTTCTGGTTATCTGATGGGTTAGCAGATTAATCACTGTTACCTTAGAAACATGAAAAGCAAACCTAGAAAGACTGACATTCAGGATGAAAAGTAGATGGTAAAGTAGATGGCACCCAGAAGATAATACGACACAGATCAGATAGGGAAGGATCTAGCTATAATCTTTCAAATCTTGAAAAAAATGCCCCTCCTAAGGAATGGGGCTACCATTTTAATGGTAATACAAAGATTAATATTCTAGCACTCTGATTTTTTAAAAAGGTCTCTAGAATTTATGCCACTGTAGTCATAGACACTGATGTCAAATTAATTAATTTTCACATATATATAACCTGGCTTTGAAGAGATACATACTTTAAGTAGATAGGTATATATTATATCAACAAAATTATTGTAGTATTTTAGTATTGCTGTAATATTTGATAGTATAATTCTTATACTTCTTCAATTATCAATCAAATTTAGTATGAAGAATGTCTTTCAAGATGCTTTACGATACTATTCAGCCATAAAAAGGTGGAGACTGCATCTTTTGTATTTACCTGGATGAAGTCGAAAAACACTCTCCTAAGTTATATCTCAAGAAAGGAAAAGCAAGCACTCTAAACATTCAATACTGTGTTGAAACTAGTAGATCAGTAACTACAGGCCCACATGAGAGAAAAACACAACTAATTCAAAATAGGGGGCATGGATGGGGAAGGGGCTTTGGTACATTCTTACCTAACAAGGTGCAATGGAGTGGTATATGCACACACTTAGGTGAAGGACTCACTGCAAGTTAGGCTTTATCTTACAAATGCAAACAGTGTATCCAAATTTAAAATTAAGTAAAGAGAATAAATGACAAATATTTGTCCTTTCTGAACCTCCATTTGAGAAAATGGGAAAAAGACAGTTAAGATTCTCTACAGCTCATGCCTCTGGGGCTACACTAGATGGAATAAAAAAAAAAAAAAAAAGGTCAGAGTAATAATGAAATATATAGTGAGGGAGAAATGCACCTAAAATGTTAGGGAAGTTTTGAGGCATGACAAGAAGGGCATCCCCCAAGACAAGTTTCATGAGCATGTGACCTGTGTTACTGTGCAAGGCCTCACACTTAGAAGGATCCTGCCCTTAGTCCTATTGCCACCATCTTGAATTATTAACAGTTTTTGAACAAGGGGTCTATATTTTTGTTTTTTTTTATTCAGCCCTAGTCCTGATATCAGGACATGCATTTCCTCAGTAAAAGGAATAAGTTGGAACCATCAAACTTGAAGATACACCTAGAAAGAGCTCCAGATAGATCAGCAGGAAGCCTTCTAGAAAGGGAAGACGACTATCCAAATAACAAGAAGCAAAAGCAAAGAGTGGGATTGGATGATCTTTGCTGAAAATGGTTGTTTGAAGATTAAAATTTTAGGTAAATACCAGATTAATGGATAGGAATGTGGATAGAAACTATTAATCAGAAATGCGTGGGTGAGGAGATGGCTATCAGTGTTCCTCAAAGCTTTTAAGAGAGATTTATAGTGAAGTGTCATTTTAAGAAATGACACATGCAACACTTTGCAGTTGCTACAACTGCAAAGCATGTATGTACTAATTAACATGCCAATTAACAGTACCACAACATTTCAATTAGCAAATAATACATTTTATCAATTATACCGAAAGCACATACATTTATTTGGTAGCTTTTTGAGATTTAAAATTAAATATAGAGTTCCTAGCTAATTAAGTCTACTTCCAAGTTTCAAAGGAGTCTTTTTTTTTGAAACAGAGTCTCATTCTGTTGCTATGGGTAGAGTGCCGTGACAGCATAGCTCACAGAAACCTCAAACTCTTGGGACTCAAGAGATCCTCTCGCCTCAATCTCCTGAGTAGCTGGGACTATAGGTTCCTGCCACAATGCCAGGCTAGCTTTTCTATTTTTAGTAGAGACAGGGTCTCACTCTTGCTCAGGCTGGTCTGGAACTCCTGAGCTGAAGAGATGCTCTGGCCTCAGCCTCCCAGAATGCTGGGATTATAGGCGTCAGCTACTGCACCTGGTCCCGCAAGGGAGTCTCGAAGCAGTATCTCTATTTTTTCTTTGATTTTGTGTAAAACAAGCATGACGATAAAATAGTTACTCAATTCCTTGAAAAAATGATTCTCATATACATTCTATATTCCTACTTTTAAAATTGTCTGATAAGCCTTTATATAATCCTAAAGAGGATCATTTCATAAAGTGATAGTACTTGCAGCATCTCATATTTTTCCCAAAAACATTTCTGTCTGAGTCGCTGTATTTTTAAAACTACCCCTTTTACCATGCATTTATGGGAAATAAAAAAGCAGATTAACACATGGCAAAATTATTTTTATGAACAGTTTTCATCTCAAAATTAGCTACTGCTTTAATGGTGAAGAACCCTCTGTCATGTATCGAAACATTTTGGAAATGAAGATGATTATAATTTTATTCTAAACAATGAGCCAGTGACCTGTCAGTAAGTTAAAGTGCAAATAGAATATAGTTTAATATATGTTTATTAGAAAATAAATTTTAGTTATAAATACATAATGTTCAGGCTAAACCTCAAGTTTAAAACAATAAAACCTTGAGGAAAAAATGAGGTAGAATATGAAATGACCCCCTTCAAGCTAGACCTAACCAGCATTCCCCTATATGAATGAGTGTATTTGTTGGCTAACTATCAAATATCAGGATCCTACAGAAAAATGTAAATTTATTGTGCTTAATTCTTGCCCAAAATACATGGCCTAATTTGCTGAATGGTAAAAAGAATACAGGAATCTTAGTAACCATTTATTAATTCTCTAACAAAAATGCAATTGCTAATGGCAAATTGAATAATTTTTGTCCGTACTGAAAAGATTGTTTTTTGGATGGTTGAGTGGATGGATGGTGGATGGAAGGATGGATAGATTGCTGGAGCAACAGGCGTCCTTGAAAGGCACAGGCCTTGAGCTCAACAGATAATTGAATTACACCTGGGATATTCTCAGTTATGCCTGCTTGACTTTAGAAATTTACTTATTATCTACAAGTCTCAGGTTTCATATCTAGAAAACAGAGTTCTTAACCTCATTTTAAAGAACATTATTTCAAGAAATAAGATTACCTGGGACATAAAAATACTGAATTAAAAGAAATCTGCACTAGTTTATAAAAATAAATCTATGCTGAATCTGGTTACAATAGAACCAATAGCTAAAATGAAATTTGATGAAAGAAACTAAATTTAAAAACTAGTATTAGCTCCAATTCTTTATTGGGACAAAGATAAGAAGAAGTGGAATATTAAAGAAAGATAGTCTATTTTTGTGCTATTTGAATGATGCTGAAATAAGAGAAAATCGGGATAGTGTAGGGAAAAATTTAGACATGAGTAAATTCTACATAATGATACTTAAATAAGTTATGTATCATTATACATGGCGAGAGCTTGTGTCTACTTCTGCAGGAAAAATTAGAGCAATTCCTGTCCTTAACCCTATCATAAGGATATTATTATACAAAAATGCTTAAAAATACTTCAAGCTATTTGAAAAGTTGGATGCACGTGTTTGTGTATATAAGCTCCTCTTCCTCCTGAGGGACTTTGATATTGTTTTAATTATATCCTCAAGTGCTGTTCCAGGACAGGCTCTCTTGGCCACTTTCCCATCACTCTAATAACTGTTGCAAATTACATTTTATGTCTAGTTCTCTAGCTGTAATGATGGAACAGATCACATAATTCAGAATCATGAATTTCAATATTTTATTCTGGATTCTATCCATGTGGAGAGACTTAAAAGAGTGGCACCAAAATATCTTTATTTGAACTGTAATAAATTTCTTTACTAAATAAGGTCAAGTCACTCTCTTGTGGCATTATCTTTAATACACTTAAAACTTTTTTAAAAAATGGTGGGTTATCTTTTATGCCTTTCCTCCATTTATCTGTTTAAGATCACGCTTCATTTTGAAAAAACACATTTTGCAAGTTTTATATGTCTTCAGCCTATATCAAATTCAGACTATCAAAATCCAAAGGCCCCTCTTATCAGCATGGAAGCTTGGGATACTAATGATTATTTCAATAGGTAATGATCTAATTCATAAAAACACAGTGCAAAATGATGTCTGTCCTCTTGAGGTTAAAATCCTGGAAGTGTCTCCCTTCTTCTTCATTTGGACTATGTGATAAGACCACAGATTTTCTTTTTAAAGTACTAAAAACTCTTAACTGGTTGGCAATATTCTATATAAAAGTATCAGTTCCTTGCATAAGAAAAAAAATTCAATTCAGATGATTATAAACAATAACTTCTTTTATCACAGCCTTGATAATCAGATCATTGTCTCCATACAATTATGATTACATTCTTCCCCTCCTCACTGTTTCTGCTCTAGAATATAGATCCAGAGAAATTCCCTTATATTATTTGCCATCATCTTGACAGATTGCTCCTTCCACAGGTAGAAATATTTGCATCATTGACATATACCTCCATAGACTTGCCTGCTTATTTCATTTGACATTGTAACATGGTATCTGTGGATTTATATTATAAAAATATCATGAGAATGTCAATGACACAAAATCCCATCACAGTGTAGGAGAATTAGTGACATTAGAAACACATTGTGAAAAATGACTGGAATACTTCCTTTCTGGGAGTTTTGCTTCATTATAATGGAAAACCTATCTATTTAATTATTTCAATTAACTTCTATATCACTTCCCTTTAAAAAAATATTACTACAAAAGATAAACTAGCACCGTGTGTTGAATTTAAAAAATTGGTATTTTTTTTGTTTTGCTATGTTAATTCATTTAACTATTTTGATGGCAATGCTACTGGAGCCAAAAAAAGGGACAGAGGGAGACCTCATTTACTTGTCACTTATTGCTCCAGCATTCCACTCCACATCACGAGTACAGAAGAATCTGGAAAGGATTAAGTGAGGAAATTGAAAACTTAAGCCAAATACTAATTCTGTTACTAATAAAATAGAATTCCCTGGATTGATTTAAAAGCCATCTGGGGATAAAAACTCAAGTACATCAAATTTCACAGTAGCTAAAAGGATCCTTTTCTTTTATTTATGTTTTTATCTTATTTCGTTTTAATTTTATTTTGAAGTATGACATCCTGTTTCATCCTTTGGCTACACCATGGGACAAGTTATTTAGTGACAGCTACAGGAATGGCCTCCCCTGCATTTACTCTCATTCACAGCGTGAAGAAAATGAGTTGGATGCTTTTCAGTTGACAGGGCAGAACTATGAATCTTTCAGATGGTCCCGATTTTGTATGCTGCTAGCCAAATCTTTTTCATTTCCCTTACTGATATGGATATTAATGTATAAGTTTCCCTGGAATTTCTTGCTTTTATGCAAAAGAATGGTGTTTTGTGAGACAGGGACCCTGTATGAGTTTCCTTTCTGAATTTATGGAGTTTAGGAGTGCCACACAATCATTTATAGCTCAGCTGACAGGAACACAATGCACATTACTACTCTTCTGATGGGTGATTTAAAATGACCTACCCGAGACTGTTGCTGATATTAGCTCAGTTACTTCCTTAGATGCATTACTTATAATATACATGCATCACGAACATGAGAATATTTGGCAAATTACTAATATTCCTGAATCTTAAAAAAAAAAAAATCAGAAAACTTGCCTTCAAAGACAATTTTAGTTCTTAGTAGTTAAATGATGGACATGTTATTTTGATGACAAATCATTGTTATTTGGGTCTTCCTAGTAGCAAAAGAGTAGCTTCTATACTCAGGAAGAAATGACATGGAATTATAGTCCACTATTAGCTAGAAGATGTTAAACAAGGAAAGGAACAGAATCAATTTTCAGGATAACTTTAAAACTTACATGCAATGGAACCTATACAGTTATGATGATTAATTTTATATGGCAACTTGACTGGGCCATGAGATGCCCAAGCAGCTGGTTAAACATTATTTCTGGGTGTGTTCGTGAAGGTGTTTCCAGAAGAAACTAGTATATAAATTGATGGACTCATGGGCATCATCTAATCTGGTGGGGATCTGGAGAGAACAATAAAATGAAGGAAGGTTGAATTCACTTGTTAGTGCTTCTCCTGGCTCTCAGATTTTTAGACCCAGAGTAGAATCTGTAGTATTGACTCTTTGGCTCTTAATCCTTCAAACTTCACCACCCTTTACTGGATCTGTAGCTTCAAGATGGCCGATCATGAGACTTAGCTTCCACAGCCACCAATCACGTGAGCCAACATAATGTACGTGTAATGTGTGTGTATTGATTCTCTCTCTCTGGAGAACCTTAATGCCTCACAGGGTTGTACCACTCATGTGCACAAGTATCTCCATTCATGATCATTTGGATCTTTTACAACAGCTCCAAGAGCACATACTCATTTTTATAACCAGTAGTTTTGTAACTTATTAAAAGAAAATAATCCTCCACTTTAAAACATATAGATGGCCTATATATTATACTCCAACCCTACTTTGGCTCAGAATTTGAGTGGGACTCAAGCACCAGTACCAATAGATGCAGAATCTCCATTTGACAAAATCCAGAACCTTTTAATGATAAATATCTTCAACAAACTAGGCATAAAAGGAACATAACCCAGAATTATAAAAGCCATATGTGAGACACCCACTGCCACCATCATACTGAAGGGGGACAAGTCAAAAGCATTCCCCTTCAGAACTGGAACAAAGCAAGGATGCCCAGACACCACTTCCAGTCCACAGAGAGCTGGAAGTTCTAGCCAGCGTAATCATGTAAGAGGAAAAAATAAAGGGCAGGAAAATTGGGAAAGAGGAGGTCAAATTATTGCTCTTTACTGACAATATGATCTTACATCTAGAAAACTCCAAAAATTCTACTAAGAATCTCCTGAAATTAATAAATTCAGCAAAATCTAGAGATATGAAATCAGTGTACATAAATCAGCAATATTTTAGATTCTTTGAAAGGTCCATGTATTTATTCTTGCCTTCTAATTGCAGTTTCTACCTTCCATTTGTCATTCTTTAAACCTTGTCTCCACTGATGAGAAAGCCTGGGTTTCTAAGGATTGACTATTTTTATTATCTATAAGTTTACAGAAGAGTTGGAGCAAGAGTGAGATATGGAAAAACAGGCACAGGCTTAGTAGTTTACACCTTTAATTCTAGCACTTGGGTGGCTGAGGAGGGAGGATAACTTGAGGCCTGCCATTTGAGACCAGCCTGGGCATCATAAGGAGCCTTCATCTTTACAGAAAAACAAATTAGACTGGTATGGTGGCACTAATCACTGCTACTCAGGAGGCTGAGGTTAAAGGGTCTCTCAAACCCTGCAGTTTGAGGTTAGAGAGATCTATGTCCTGGCCACTACACTCCAGCCTGTGCAACAGAGCTACTACAGCATGTTTTTAGAAAGGAAATAAGAAAGCAATTTCTCTGTCTCCTTATATCGTGTGAGAGAGGTGAGAGAGGCAGAGCCCATGAGGTCTACTTCATTACACTGTAGTCATATTACCCCAAACATTTTCTCAGATAGTCTTTCTTCCCCTACTAAATGATTTAAAACATATATTTTTTTTGTAATTTTTTAAAATTAAATGATAGCTGCATACATGTAATTGATATTATAAGGAGAAAGGTAATTGTTTTTGTTCATAAATATTTATTTTTATGAATTGTTTGAACAATGGATCTAACTTTTAGAGGACTGGCAACAAATTATAATATTTCTCACCTAAATCAATAAATATATTTTAATAGGTACACTTTATTTGCAATTTATTCATAGTGTTAAGTGGTGAGGATAAGTGTATTAAAGTACTTAAACGAGAGAAATATATCTTATTGGCTCATTATTGCCACATGCTAATGAGTCCGAGCTTTTGTGTAAAAGTGTATTTTTCTATTTGTACCTACAGCCTTTCCTGCCCTAGATGTCAACCTGAGGGGATATTTAATAGATTGCATCAAACTCAGGAGTGTGTGTAATTTCTTTTAAGGTATAAAATAATGAACATGTATATATTTTACATTTACATACATTTTTATGTATATATTGCATATTATATGTAATTGTACTACAATATAATGTATATACAATATATTCTTCCAGGTATAATAAGAAACTACTGAAAAAGTCTGGAATTCATTTTGAAGTCTTTCTTCTATATTAGTCAAGATAATTGAGGTTATGCAGAAGTAACCAACAGTCCTCCACATGTCAGTGATTTAGTAAAACAAAACATTGTCCTTTCTCACACGAAATGGACTTTTCTATGTGTGGTCACCATCATTATCAGAATTAGGTGAAACAGCCCCTACCTGGAGCTTTCAATAGCAGAAAGAAAAAGAGGCGGAGTGATCTCACAATATTAAATAGTCAATCTAAGGTGACAACTTGTGCTTACCCCTTTTTGAATAGAACTGATCATATGCATCTGATAAAGACAAGAAAGAGAGGAAGTGAAATCCTGACATCTGCCCAGGAGAATTGGACCCCATTTGGAAAACAGCACTAGTTGACTTGAAGCTAGTTGCTCCAGGGCATCTTGAATACATATATTTACTCTGCAGCTAGCACAGAGCTTGGCACTTAGAAGGTGCCCAGAAAATAATTACTAAATGAAAAAGAGTATTATTAGAAACAAACCTGAATGTCAATAATTTTTAGAAACTATCCTTTCAGTAGCCTGAAACTACCTGTTGAAGCAAAATTGGGATCTGCATTACACAGAGTCCAATGGAATTTGCATGCACTGCTTGGCAGTTGTAATCAATAACCTCTAATTCTTTATTTTTTAAATGTAAATGAAACCACCTGCCCTAGGGTAGAATGCAAAAGTACTTTTTCAACTGCAATATGCTTATAATATTAAACAGATCTCATTTCTGCCATCCAGAATGAACCCACACAGAAAACCCAGCTGGGATAGGTTTATAATCCAAATAAAAAATCAGAATTGTAATTATAAGCACAGATGGAAATATACAGCTCTGGATAGTGTCACTATGTATAAATCCAGGAACAAATTTAAAGCAAAGGATATTGATTGGGGAACATAGATCTCTTCAACGGAACAATCTGGAATGCCAACCCCTATTCCCTAGATTTTTCCCTGGCCTGGACTGCCAGCATGATGTGTCATTTTGTAGTCAGTTCACTGACACCCTGTAGCTCAGTTGAATAAATGCATCAGTAAACAATGAAAAATATGTCGAGGCATGCTGTCACTTAAGAAATAAATGTAGTTGGCTGGGATTACAGAAAAAAGGGAAACAGGATATAGAAGTATAAGAGCAAAGAATGGGTGAGTGATTAAATATGAGGTCATGCTCAAGGGACTGCAAAACAAATGAAGAAAACATTGTTAGAACTGAGCTTTTGGGGGCTTAGATGGACGAGGTCGGTATTCAATGTACAAAAGTATGTAAGAGTTTTTAAAAATGTGTTCTTTTAGACAACCCATGAGGTTCTTTAAAGCTGATAACCAGCCCAAACTCCAGAAATAAATAAATAAATAAGGTATTAGAGCATCTACACAGAGAGGCTTTGAGGTTCAGCCACATTACTGCTCTGCTAAGGACTAGCAATATTCCTTGGATAATTGGATCGCATTGCCTACTGCTTTTATATCTCATCTCACTTGGGCATGTATTTGATATTCAGAGAAAATTCAGGGTAACTAATGAATGCTGCAAGCACAAATGAATATTATTTCTATGCAGATTTTCTGGCAACTGCGTAAAACATTTGGAGAGAACAACCCAACATCAGAAACATGGACGGAGGATTGAAGCTTTGCATTCTAATCATGTGCTTGCCTCTAGCCCCACACTTAATCTACTTGGGTTTTCCCTCTGTCTCCTGGCTGCACCATCTGGCTAACTGAACTAAGAGTTCTCATGGTATACGTTATCTGACAAGAGAATAGTGATCATTTAAAATTCGAATAAAGAACTATCAAAGAATTGAGTCATAAATCAAAGCCCCTGTTTTTGTCTTTCAGGCAGTCAAAACTTCTAAGTGGCTGTCAGGCATCCCATTTACATGCTAGATCCCTTTAGGAGGCAGCAAGATAGAGTTAACGTACGCAGACAATTTGAAGTCAGAAAGAATTAGGCTTTGTTCTAGTATCTACTCATAGAGTTTAACTGAATTTAGTCATGTCTTTTAATGAATGTTAGTTAAATCAAATTTTAAAAGTATATAATAAAATCCTCTATGTTGTCTATGAAATTATATGAGTAATTCACTCACATATTTTAGTACATTGCACCTCAATGTACAAGCACAGGAAAAGGTATAAAACTCTAGCACAAAGTTTCTAAGAAATAATCTAGGAAATAACACGTATAGATGATCATTGCATAGCAAATGCTTTGACAAATCTACCGATGGTCAGATTCACTGAGGAAAGTGAATCCTGGTGTTAAAATGTCTGGGAATCAGTGGAGTGGGGGGAGTCCTTGTTATATATGCCTTAACATTGGGAGAGATGATCAGACAAATTGGGTCTCTCTCGTCTTCCCCAACTAAAAAAGAGTCGAGAATCCAGGGGGAAAAGCACTTAGGTCATAAAACATTTCTCCAAAAATGTAATTATCCCCAAACATGGCAACTGCAACTTACCTGCAATACTTGTAACCAATTTTTTCTAATAGCCACTGGACAACACACTGCAACTCTAACACTAGTTGCCCTGCCCTCTCTTACCAATCAGGCCTTACCAGCTCCTCAAAACCTGACTAGCACCTGTAAAATATTTCAAAGAGCAGAATGTAACAGTTTTCCTTTTTATGAAACCTCTAACCCTTTCTTTCTTTTTGGACATATAAAAGAATACTTGGTCTGTATGTATGCCCCAAATTGCAATTTTTTCCTTCCCAAGAAAATGTTTTATTTTTATTGTATTTATTTATTTTTTATTAAGTCATAACTGTATACAGTAATGCAATCATGGGGTACAATATGCTGGTTTTACACACAATCTGAAATGCTTTCATCAAACAGGTCAGCATAGCCTTCATGGCGTTTTCTTAGTTATTGTGTTAAGACATTTATATTCTACACCTCATAAATTTCACATGTACCCTTACAAGATGCACCATAGGTGTGGTCCCACCAATTACTCTCCCTCCTCCCATCCTCTCCCCCTTCCCTCCCTCTCCCCTTTCTTCTTCTTCTTGGGCTATAATTGGGCTATAGCATTCATAAGAAAGCTATAAATTGGTTTCATAGTAAGACTGAGTACATTGGATACTTTTTCTTCCATTCTTGAGATATTTTGCTAAGAAGAATATGTTCTAGTCCATCCATGTAAACATGTAAGAGGTAAAGTCTCCATCTTTCTTTAAGGCTGCATAATATTGCATGGTGTACATATACCACAATTTATTGATCCATTCATGGATCGATGGGCACTTGGGCTTCTTCCATGACTTAGCAATTATGAATTGGGCTGCAATAACTATTCTGGTACAAATATCTTTGTTATAATGTGATTTTTGGTCTTCTGGATCTATACCTAGTAGAGGAATTGTAGGACTGAATGTCAGGTCTATTTTTAGATCTCTAAGTGTTCTCCAAACATATTAGTTTGCATTTGCACCAGAAATATTCCCTTTTCTCCACATCCACACCAACATCTCTGGTTTGGGGATTTTGTGATGTGGGCTAATCTTATTGGAGTTAGATGATATCCCTAAGTAGTTTTGATTAGCATTTCTCTGATGATTAAGGATGATGAGCAGAAAATGTTTTATTATGAGAGAGACTGATCTCTGTATTTTACTAAACTTTGATAACACTAACATCTCATTGAAAAACATTAATGATCTATGAATTAGCAGCAGACTAATTCTGTCCCTTGGCTTTCTGATAGACTTCCTTTCTCATACTTATATCTTCATTTTCAATGTGTTTAACCTCTTAGAATAAAACTTTCAGGTTTATATGTATTTCATGTAAAAGATAGTTGGGTTTAACAACAAAATATCACAAATTATAACAATATTTACTTGTCTAAATAAGGGAAACATCCACAGAGATAATGCACTTTGTTATGTAAACGCACAAGAACAACTCTAGCTAACATTTCTTGAGTGCTTCCTATTTCTATATGCAAGATTAGTTCTCTGTGTGTCCACATGTGAGTGTGTTCATGTGTGTGTGTATGTATGTGGGAACCTCACAAGAGCCCTCTCATGAAGTAAGCAGACCTTATTGAAAGTCATTTAATGTAGATATCTTTATCTCTAATGCCTTAGTCAATTGACTAAAAACTCTGTGCATCACGTACTTTGTTGTCTAGACAACAGGGTAGTGGCATATGACACTCATGTAAAGAAAATATAAAGAGAGTTGGGGTACCTCAAATAAACCATTAAAAGGTGCCAAGTGGAAGATGAATGTTCATTTTGTGGAATGGATTTTATATGAAGGACAAAGACACTCAATTCATATTCAAAACAAAGTATGTGTTTTTAGAAATAATTAATGCTGATTACTCTTCTGCAATTCTGTTTTAATTAAATACTACCATTAGGCACCACACTAAATAACGTGTTAACATTTCAATTTGTAGATAAGATATTAACTGAGGCTTTCCACCACAAAGTATTCAAAGGTGTGACTAAGCAATTCAGTGGTTTCGACTACATATCGCCTTCTCCTCCCATAACTCTGTATACAGAGACATCTACACATAAATTCTGCGTTCACTTACACCTGGGATGAGCTGGTGCATCTCACTACTGCATAAACACAAACTCAAATGAAGAAAATGAGTAATGAGAAGTATAAATGGAGCCATGAATTCTGTTCTTGTTTTGGCTCTGACACCACCAGTCTTGAAATGTGACACACTATCTACAACAACATTGCAAAAGAACAGAATGTTCACAACCAAACCCTCTTTTGACAGATCACAAAGTGAAACTTGGAGAATTGAAGTGATTTGCAAATGTTCACATAGATAGTTGGTGGCACAATGAGATAAACATTCCAACTTTAAGCAAATTCACTTATTTTTATGGTATTAACTATTTTGTAAAATCAAAAGTTTTAGTAAGATTACTTCTTAGATAAACAGAACAAAAGGCTGTAGTTGTTTAAGGTTTCAAATGAATGATGTCCATTCACAGGAAGCAATGGTCTAAGAAGCTCAGACTCAACAATAGTGTGACCCAATCTCTCAGAGCACCAGTTTCCTCACGTTAACCAAGTATGTGTGGGCACATAAACACTTATGTAGAAGTTCATGGGATATAAAGTTTGTGGAAATATTACTTGATTCCTTTATTGGCATTGCAAGAGAACTTTTATTTCATGAAATTAATATGATTAAGATACAACACTTCTTTAGAAGACACAGCAACGTCATTTAAAATATAAAACTTCATAGAAAAAGTCAAGTCCATTCCATTTTTTTGTGTTCAAATAAGTGGTTATCAAAATTTTATGGTATCATAGACTTCAAGGAAAGACTTCAAGGAAAGCCTTCATTTGCTTATGAATCACATGTATTAATCTGTAAGATTAGAATATTAGCCTCCTATTAATTAGTTACTTAATAAATAAACAATTATCTGAAATTATTTATCCAATTTCAGGTTATTGGATCTCTAAAAGAATCAATTTCTTCATTTGTAAAATTGAAATAACCCCTGTAAAGTTAACCAGAAATAGTATATATGAAGAATTTAGAAGAATGTCTTCTTCATAGCAAAATGGTAATAAATTTAAATATTATTACTACTTTCATCAATAGCTATATAATATATTGAAACATTATATGCTCAGTTCATTTTACTGTCATGAATGAAATGTAAATCTTTACAAATGATCTGCTTTCTTAACCTGTATTTCAGTTAGAACTAAAAATCCATAAATTAGCCTATAGATATTTAAAAAGCAGTAATAATAAACAAAATTTATATCTAAGAATAATCAAAATGTATATATAATTTTATTAGGAAAATGATATATTTTTGAAATAATGTTGAAAACAAAAAACACAAGAATAAAGGAAAATGTGAGAAACAATTTACGAGCTATTTTCAATTTCCTTCTTAGACTAATGATTATTTTTGCTGTTAGAATGTTAAGTTGTTCCTCAAAATTTCCTCCCTCTGTCTTAGAAATTCCAAACCATCATTGTGCAATGACAGGTTTGTTCCCAGCAAGTTTGTATTACTTTTATTATTATTGTTAGCAGTATCTTGTTCTAAGTATCTGGAGGGGAAAAAAAAAAGCGAAATAAGCTATAGCTTTACAAGAAAGCTCTTGCATACCTATACGCAAATTTAAACCAATAAAAATGGCACTTCTATTAAAACAAAGCAGCTAAGAGTAGAAAAATAAAGGTAATCACATCCCAAAACTGAAAAGAGAAAGTTTTTTTTAAGAGTTGAAAATTTAGTATCATGAAAGAGGTTAACTACAAGATCCACTTCTTAAAAACATTTATCTCACTATTGCCTTTTCAGTTCCATTTGGCTGAAAATAAATAAATGAAAACTCCTGTTTGTTAAGAATGTCCATTACTTCAATATATGTGTAAATTGAATGTCAGAAAAAGCCTGCAGTAGGGTTTCAAAAATTGAGTAATTTGCATTCTTATATTTCTGGGAAAGTTGGCTTAAGAAAAATATTAATGTGACAAGTAACTATGAGCTTGGAGGTAGAAGAGCACATTAATGCACCGATCTTATTTCACTGGAGGAATATGACACTTCTGGACAGCTCGGGAGACTGGCTGCAATATCTGGAAGGAGAGAGAAGCAATCACTGCAGCCACACTGTGCTGCTCTATGATGCTCAAGTCACAGCGACATTAATAAGTTACTAGCTATTTTCACATGCTTGTCATAACCTTTGTGTCACAATTTCTGTGAAGAGAGAATATGAGACAAAGAACTTCAGAGAGAGAAAGTTAAAGCAAGCCTGTCGAGGACTGGCAGGCCCAAATTTGATCTGCCTTCTGTTTTTCTCGCTGTTCCCTGAGAAGCTTGTGTCAATCTCACTTGGCCAAGTTTTCAAACATAGCACCTAATTTGGAAAGTGTCTGAACACAATCAAGTTGTCACCAGCCCGTCTTGTGGGCATTCAGGCTTTCTGGTAATGATACTAATTTGGAAAACCAAATTTAGATCATTGTGCTTTCATTAGCCTTTATGAAATCCGAATTTAAAGTTTGCCTTTTAAAGTTGTAAATATAAGACAATTTAAGAAGTGCTACCAAGTTTCTAAGACCCTTAAAATAATATCTATTCTAGTACGTGACTTTTCAATGTTCAGGGACTGACTAATGCGAGGCTTACACACGGACCCTTAAGTCGTATATGAATAATGAATATCAGGATTAAAAGAGAAAAAGCCTACAACACTATGTAACATTTTGGGCTAAAAATATTTTAATTGAATAACTTTTACGATGAGTGTTGTTAATGTTAGTTCTATGCAGAAGTTAACATATAACAACCACAAAGAAATTTTAGAAATATAGAGAGAAAGAAATTATATAAATCCTGTATATATTCATGTTGCTAATATTGCTTATTAGCTTCTTTTCAGATCTGGAGTTACAGCTAAACTTTGGGTTAGTGTTACAAAGTCATTGTTAAGTGCTCATGTTTGTGCTCTTAAATAAAATTTTATGCAGAATCTAAAGAGGTTGAAGATAGCTTCATCAAGTGTAGGCATAGAGAAAGCCATTATCTTTTTACTGACTTGAGGGCTATGTAACATTGCAAGCCGAGAACCATCAATACACTTTTAGAGTTAGTAATTTTTAATCTATTTATGTTTTCTACAACAGAGTAGTACTTATTGAAGTATTTCCCACCAAAAAAGAGTAATAAATACATAATTAGTTAAATAAAATCTTTTTTTTTGATAATTCTTCCCTGATTCTATGACTTCTTTTTTTTTAACAATTGCAAGGATTTTGTTTGCCTTTAGGACCTTCTAAAATAAGTTTGGAAGGGAGTGGTAGGAGAATGGATACTGGGAAAAGTTAATAAGCTTTCTGATATTGTTGCATTTTCTTTTATCATAATTTCATTTTATCTGACAAATAAAAATTGAATATACTTATCATACATAACATGTTTTGAAATACACATACATGGTGAAATGGCTAAATCAAATAATTAACATATGCATTATCTTGCATACTTTTCCATTCTTTGTGTTTAGAACATTTAAATTCCAACTTAGGAAATTTTAAGAATGTCATATGTTGTTATTAACTGTAATCATATTGTACAATAACACTCTTGAATCCATTTCTCCTATCTGACTAAACTTTTGTAACCTTTGATCAACATCTCCACAGGTACCCTACTACCTCCAGTCCCTCGTAACAGCCATTGTACTTTCTATGCATGAATTTAATTTTTTTAGATTTCACATATAAGTGTAATATAGCCATGTGTCCATTAAAGACAGGAACGCATTCTCAGAAATACATTATTAGGCAATTTTTCTTGTCCAAACATTGTAGAAGGTCCTTATACAAACCTAGGCAGTATAGCCTACTATATACTGAGCTAAAACTTGTATAGCATTTTACTCTACTGAATACTGTAAGAAATGTTAATACAGTGATGAATATTTCTGTATTTAAATACATGGAAACATAGAAAAGTACAGTAAAAATATGACATAAAAATAAAAATTGCTATAACTATATAGGGCATCGAAAATGAAAGAATCTTTCAGGACTAGAAATTGCTCTGAGTAAGTCAGTGAGTGAGCGTTTTGTGACGTCTACATGAATGCTTAGGACATTACTTCACACTGCTGGAGACTTAATCATTATACCCTGAGGCAACACAATATCTATAAAAAGTATTTTTCTTTCTTCATTAATAAATTAACCTTAGTTTACTATACCTTTTTTACTTTTTAATCTTAAATGTAGAAAGTGTTGGAAAAACCCATGAGGATGTTAGCCGAGGGAAAGATTTTATGAAGACTTCAGTAGCAGTCACAACAACAACAAAAATAAACAAATGGGACTTAATTAAACTGAAAGGCACAACTAAGAACACAAAAATTAAAGCAAATAGACAACCTGCAGAATGGGAAAAGATATTTGCATGTAAAGAATCTAACAAAGGCTTGATTACTAGGATCTATAGAGAACTTAAACTAATAAACAAAAAAAAAAGGAGCAAATAATCCCATCTATCACTGGTTAAGAGACATGAACAGAACCTTCCCTGAGGAAGACAGACAAATGGCTAACAAACATATGAAAGAATGCTTATCATCCCTCATCATCAGAGCAATGAAAATCAAAACCACCCTGAGATATCTGTCACTTAACCCCAGTGTGAATAGCTCACAACAAGAAGTCACAAAGTTTCAGATGCTGGCACAATGTGGAAAGAGGGAAACATTTTTACACTGTCGGTGGAACTACAAACTAACTTAGCCTCTTTGGAAGGAAGTATGGAAAATCCTCAACGGACTCAAATTAGACTTCCCCTTTGACCCTGCAATTCCTACTAGGCACCTACCCAAAAGAAAAAAAATCATTTCATAATAAAAACATTTGCACTGGATTGTTTATTGCAGCTCAATTATAATCACCAAGATGTGGAAACAACCTAAATGTCCATCAACTAAAGAATGGATTAGCAAACTGTGGTATATGTATGCTATGGAATACTCTGCAGCCATAAAAAAAAAAAATAGTGACTTTACATTTTTTTGTATTAACCTGGATGGAGTTGAGATATATTCTTCTTAGTAAAATATCACAAGAATGAAAAAGCAAATATCCAATGTACTCAATAGTAATATGAAGCCAGTAGATAATATAATTCACACCCACCATGGAGAAAAACTCATTTCAATTCAAGTTGGGAGGAGATAGAAAGAAGAAAGGGAGAAAGGAGAAGGAAGTGTTGGGGTGCTCCCTCTTAATGGGTACAATATAGGGGGTATGGCACACTTTTTGAGTGTGGGGCACAAGTACAAGAAGACTCTAAAAAATGTAAATATTTTGACCTAGTTGTACCCTCACATTAATCTGAAATTTAAAAAAGACAAGAAATAATTTTTAAAAATGTTTTAACTTTTTTATGTTTAGAGATAATATAGAGGTACAAATTTTTAGGTTACATGAATTACTTACTTCTTGAGAAGAAGTTATAAGTGTGCCCATGACCCAGACTGTGCACCATGTACCTGCTAGGTATGATTTCACCCATCCCTTTCTTCTCCACTCTTTAATTTATATTGAGCCCTACTTCTATCTCTCCACATGCGTAGTGTTTGGTTAGTTCCAACTTAATAGTGATTGAATGTGGTCTTTTCCCATTCTTGAAATATTTCACTAAGAAGAGTGTTCTCCAATTTCATCCAGATTGATACAGAAAAAAATATTTAATTTTTTTAATAGCTGAGTAGAATGCCATGGTATACATATATCACATTTTATTATTTAATTAATCTCCTCATGAATTGATGGGCACTTGGGTTGGTTCCACATCTTAGTGATCGTGAATTGTGCTATAATAAACATTTGAGTGCATATGTCTTTTTGACAAATTAACTTTGTTTTTATTTTACTTCGGATAAAATGGTAGGTCTACTCTTACTCCTTTGATGAATCTTCATGTTATTTTTCATAGAGGCTGCAGTCTCACCAACAGTGTATAAGTATTCCTCTCTTTCCACATCCACACCAGCATCTGTTGTTTGGGGACTTTTTGATAAAAGCTATCCTCACCTGTGTTAGCTATTAACTCTGTGAGGTTTTTATTTGCATTTCTTCAATGATTAGAAATGCTGGCCATATTTTCATATGTTAATTGACCATCAGTCAATCTTCTTTTCAAAACCGTTTGTTTGTATCTTTTGCCCACTAGGTTTTTGCCCACTTGATTTTTTTCTGCCTGCTTTGATTGAGTTATTTGTAGATTCTGGTTATTAGTCCTTTATCAGGTATACAGCATGAGAATATTTTCTACTATTTTATAGGTGGTCTATTATATCTGTTGATTGGTTTCTTGGCTGTTCAGAAGCTTTATAACTTACTCAACCCCCACTTATTTATTTTTGTCATTGCTGTGATTTCCACTGGGGTCTTTTCTTTAAGTCCTTTGCCTAGACCAATGTCTAGAACAGTTCTTCTAACATTTTCTTCTAGAATTCTAATGATTTCTTTTCTTGGGTTTAAGCCTGTTATTTATCTTGAATTAATTTTTATGAGTGCTGATAGGTATAGATACTATTTCTATCTTCTACGTGTGGTTATCCAACTTTCCTGGCCACATTTATTGAATAGGGAGTCCTTCCCCCAGTGTACACTGTTGTCTGCTTTGTCAAAGATCAGATGGGAGAAGTGGACAGGTTATCTGTTTCATTCCATTTGTCTGCATCCTACTTTTGTGCCAATATTAAGCTGTTCAGTCACTATAGTCTTGTAGTACAGCTTAAAGTCTGGTGAAGTGATGCCTCTAGATTTGTTCTTTTGGCTTAAGAGTTGTTAGGCTATTTTCAGGTTCCAAACAAAGTACAGAAGTATATTTTCTAGATATGATAAAAATGATTGTTGTATCTTGATAGAAATTGCATAGAATATAAATCACTTTCGTAGTATGGATAATTTAACAATGCCAACTCTGCTGATACATGAGCATATGAGAAAGAGGAGCTTTGGTGTGAGGAATGAAGAAGCTTGACACAGAGTCTGTGCCAGGGGATAGAGGAACTCAGGGAGGACTCCTCCTGACCAAACCTCAGGTTCCTATTTGTAATCATAAAGTGAGAAAAAGTAGTTAAAAGTTACTTATCAGACATCAGCGTTAAATTTGGAACATGGAAAATGTCTAACAGAATGTCTCCAACTTGTTTTGCAAAACCACACACCTAAGCAAGACCTCTGCCTCCAGCATCAGAAGACCTTTGGAATCTAGACAACATATACGATAAGCATTAGGCCTGTTAT
Source organism: Galago senegalensis (assembly GCA_963575145.1). NCBI lineage: Eukaryota > Metazoa > Chordata > Mammalia > Primates > Galagidae > Galago > Galago senegalensis. Next base: position 36,027 of record CAUYTI010070283.1, read on the forward strand.
TGCCATAAGCATTAGGCCTGGTATTGCCACACCTCCCATATACATTCTCTCTTAGAGACCCATTTTCTGACCTCTTGCATGTACACAACTCAAATGCCATTCTCATGATTCTTTAGGTCTCTCAATCAGAAAGAGACTCTTATGCTAAAGGTCAGGGAACAATTTTCCCTACATCATGCTTTTCCATTTGTTTACATTATCTGCAATTTCCTTCCTTAGTATATCCTATTCTTTTTTTAGAGATCCCACATATCCTTAGTTAAATATATGCTCAGGTATAGATGTATTATTTTCCTTGTAACTATTGTGAAAGGTATTGAATCTTGATATGATGCTAATTTTGACTGTAGATGTATAAGAATGCTACTCAATTTTGTACATTAATTCTGCAACCTGAAACTTTTCTGAATTTATTTATCAATTGTTGAAGTATTTTGGTGGAGTCTTTGGGGGTATTCTAGATATAAGATCAGATTGTCAGCAAAAAGTGATGGTTTGACCACCTTTTTCCCATTAGAGAATCTTATTTTCCTTCTCTTGCCCAATTGCTTTGGCTAGAATTTCCAACACTATGTTGAACAGAAGTGGTGGCAGGGGCCATTCTTGTCTTGTTCTAGTTTGCAGTGAAAATGCTTTCTACTTTTACCCTTCAATATGACGTTGGCAATGAGTTTATTATATATGCTTTTATAATTTTTAAGTATGCTCCATCTCTGCCCAATTTTGTTAAAAGTTTTTTATTATAAAATGATGTCAAATTTTGTTAGAAGCTTTTTCTGCATCTATTTAGATGATCATATGATTTTTGTTATTGCTTCTATTTATGCAGTGAATCACAATTATGAATTTACAAATGTTGAACCATCCTTTCATTCCTAGGATGAAGACTACTTGGTTGTGGTGAAACTGATTTTTGATGTTTATTAAGTTTGGTCTGGTGGAAAATTTTTGGAGAATTTTTGCATCTATATTCATAAATAACATTGGATCTTTGTTGTGTTGTTTTATGTCTTTGGTATTGAGGTAATACTTGCTTCATAGAATGAGTTGGGGACGATCCCTTTGTTTTCAGTGTTGCGAAATAATTTCTCCATTAGGTACCAATTCTTTTTAAGTCTGATAAACATGGCTATGAATCCATCTGGTCTAGGAAATTATTTTATCGAAAGATTTTTTTATTTCTGCTTCAATTTCATTGCTTGTTATTGGTCTGTTCAGAACTTCTATTTCTTCTTGATTCAGCTATGTAAGGTTGTGTGTTTCTAGAAATGTTTTCAAGTTGTGTGTGTAGAGATTTCAAAAGGATTCACAGATGATATTTTGTATTTATGTGGTAACAGTTATACTATCTCCTTTTTCATTTCTAATTGAGCTTATTTGGGTCCTTCCCAAATAGAATAGAAATATTTTTGGTTAATCCTGCAAGAGTTTTATCAATTTTTATTTATCTTTACAAAAAAAACAACATTGGGGGGGGTGGCACCTGTGGCTCAGTGAATAGGGTGCTGGCCCCATATACTGAGGGTGGTGGGTTCAAACCTGGCCCTGGCCAAATTGCAAAAAAAAAATAGCCAGGCTTTGTGGGCCCCTGTAGTCCCAGCTACTCGGGAGGTTAAGGCAAGAGAATCACCTAAGCCCAGGAGTTGGAGGTTGCTGTGAGCAGAGTGACACTACCAGGGCACTCTACCAAGGGCAATAAAATTAGACTCTGTTTCTAAAAAAAAAAAAAAAGAAAAAAAACCCACAACTTTTTCTTTGATTCATCTCCTGTATTTTTTGTTTTGTTTTGTTTCGTATTTCATTTAGTTCTTCTCTAACTTTAATTATTTCTTTTCTACTTTCAGAATTGATTTGCTCCTCCTGTTCTAGTTCATTGATTTGAATTATTTGATTGTTGATTTGTCATCCTTCTTTTTGATACAGGCATTTAAGGCTTTGAATTTTCCCCCTTTGGACTGATTTTGCTCAATACCATAGATTTTAATAACTTGTGTCCCCTTTGTCATTTAGTTTGAGAAATTTTCTGATTTTTATTTTAATTTCCTCCTTGATCCAATCATTGTTGAGCAGTAGATGTTTAATGTTCATGACCTTGTGTGAGATTATTTCTCTTGGTGTTGATTTATAATTTTATTCCATTGTGGTCTGAGAAAATGCATGGTCTAATATTTATTTTTTTAAATTTTCCGAGACATGTTTTGGAGCTAAGATGTGACCAATCTTAGAGAATACTCCAAGTGCTGATGAGAAGAATACACATTCAGTAGTTTTGGGATAGATGTTACGTAAATGTCTGTTAGATCCATTTGCTCAAAGATCCCATTTAGATCTTGTTTTCATTGCCTATTTTATTCTTGGATGACCTGTCCAGTTTAATTAAAGGGATGCGAAGTTCTCAGCTATTACTATGCTGTTGTTTATCACTTTGTTTAGGTCTAGTTATGTTCCTTTTATGAATCTGAGCACATATGTATTAGGTACATTAATATTTAGGATTATTATGTCTCTGTGTTGAGTTGCTGACCACTTTTGTCTTTGATATATTATTTGGTATGACAATGGTTATATCTACATTTTTTTGATTTCCATTTGCATGGAAAATTTTTTTACAATTTCTTCATCTTGAGTCTGAATGAGTCCTTGTTAGTTATGTGCATTTCCTTGAGATAGCAGATACATGATTTTTATTTTTTTTATCCATTCAGTCAGCCTGTCTCTGGAGTGATGAATTCAAACTGCATCACATGTATTAAAGAATTGATGAGTGGGATATCTTTCTGTTCATCCTGTTGGATAGAACTTTATTGCTTTGTTTTACATTCTGAGTTGTTATTATGTATGGGCTCTGGGCTTTAGCTTTTGGGTGATTTTATACTGGTAGGTTTCTACTGTGCTGAGCAGTGTTAATGCAGACCTAAGTACTTCCTGAAGGGCCAGTTTGGTTTTGTTAATTTTCCTCAGTGTTTGCTTGTCTGAAAATGTCTTTATTTCTTCCTCATGTATGAAACTCAATTTTTCAGGCTACAAATTCAAGGCTGGCTATTATCCTATTTAAGAAGCCCAAGTATGGGGCCTCAATCCCTTTTATCTTCTGAGAGTTCAGTTGAGAAGTCTCCAGTTAACCTGAATTTTACTTGATGTTTTTACAATGTGGCATGCAGGAGTTCTTCCTTCATCTTAACTTTGGTCAATCTGGTGACTGTATGTTGTTTCTTATTAAATCATAGCTGTGCTCATTAATGCAATCATGGGGTACAGTGTGCTGGTTTTATATATGATTTGAAATATTTTCACCAAACTGGTTAACATAGCCTTCATGGTATTTTCTTAGTTACTGTGTTAAGACATTTATATTCTACATTTAAAAAGATTCACATGTACCCTTGTAAGATGGACTATAGGCGTGGTCCCATCTTCCCTCATCTTCCTCCCTTCCCTCCCCACCCTCTCCCCCTTCCCCATATTCTTGGGCTATAATTGGGCTATAGCTTTCATATGAAAGCTATAAATTAGTTTCATAGTAGGGCTGAGTACATTGGATACTTTTTCTTCTATTCTGTGGCACTAAATTGACCATGGAAAGGATGCTTGTTTATAGTATGAGAGCTGAAACAAAAAGGCAGAGCATTGCCTTCAACTGGGACTGTATCAGGAAACACATTTTTCACCACTCTGTGCATGTCCTCAAATGACCGTGAAAGTGCTGTGAGTATTGACTTTGGGATTACAAATACATTTTAGCAATTAGGTGAATTTGCAGATCAGAATCTGCAAAGAGGATAGACTATATTGGCTTTGAAAAACTTCTCAAATTAATTGTGGTGTTATTTGTATTAAAAAATTCAAATCTGGGCTCGGTGCCTGTGGCTCAAGCGGCTAAGGCGCCAGCCACATACACCTAAGGTGGCGGGTTCGAATCCCCAGCCCGGACCCGCCAAACAACAATGATGGCTGCAACCAAAAAATGGCCAGGCATTGTGGTGGGCTCCTGTAGTCCCAGCTACTTGGGAGGCTGAGGCGGGAGACTCGCTTGAGCCCAGGAGGTTGCTGTGAGCTGTGAAGCCACAGCACTCTACCCAGGGTGATAGCTTGAGGCTGCGTCTCAAAAAAAAAAAATTCAAATCTGAGAATTGCTAAAGTCTTTTGGTGGCCACAGAGAAATAAAGTAGGAGAGATGAAATAAAATGTACCTTTTGATCCAGCATATCATTTTTTCCTTGACAACTTCAGGCAAAGAAAGAAATGGAAACAATTCTAGGAATTATAAATTCAGGTCTTTAGTCAAAGACTTAGAAATTATATATTTAAGTTGTAAGCACAATGTACACAAGTTTTGTAAGCACAATGAACATAGTATTTGTGAAAGATATTAGAAAGATTGATAACTATAAAATATTTCAGTTACATTCAAGAGTGAGCAGTTTTTCAATACAGGAAAATGTACAGATGTTCCTAAACTTATTTGTAAAGTTCCACTTATTTTTAAGGTTTTATTGCTATGGCAAATCACTGAAGTTGGGTAAGTCAATTAGTTCTGGACGTCTGTTTTCTTTTCTGTAAAATTAACAAATTGATCTAGACCAGAGCTTTAGTTTTAAGTTTTGTTCAAATCAATATAACACCATTGAAAGATTTTATGTCTTACCATGTAAGCAGAGCACTTACTTTTTTTTTCCTATAGTAACCTGTGGCTAATAGGAATTAAGCTTTATAAATCAAGTACTATTATAAATTGAGCCTCTTTGCAAATTTATGCTCATATGCACAAACATACACAAAGATATGATACTTAAGTAGATTCATCAGTGGGGAAAATCAATTCTCTAATGTCATATACATGCTGTCAGCCATCATTGTGCTCAGTTTTCTGGTTTTTATTTAATTTCAGAGTAATATGAGGTGACAAATGATTATGCTCAGTTTTCTTATTCCATTGTTCCCATCACACCTTTACTTGGCACTGATACTTCCAATCCATTCTCTTTCATCAGAACCTTGCTGGTTTTCCTTTTTCTTATCCAGCCTTTCCACCTGTACTTTGATTTGAGTGTTCTGTTGCCAATATCTTTAACTTCTGTGTTCCTTTATCTTATTCATGTGCGGATCAAAATACAAACCCTGGATCAGTCTGTTAGGCCCTTGATTTTGGCATTGGCAAGTGCTGCAGAAGGAAATTCTAGAATCATACGTAGTATTAATAGAAATTTATTGTCTCTAGACTGATAAGGCTGCAATGCTTGAAATTCCTTGCTCTTTTCTTTCTTTCTTTTTTTTTTTCTTTTTGAGACAGAGTCTCATGTTGCCCTCAGTAGAGTGCCATGGTGTCACAGCTAACCACAACCTCAAACTCTTGGGCTTAAGTGATTCTCTTGCCTCAGCTTCCCAAGTAGTTGGGACTACAGGCGCCCACCACACGCCTGGCTATTCTTTTTGTTTTGTAGTTTTCATTGTTGTTAGCAGGCCTGGGCCAGGTTTGAACCCACATGCCTGTTAAAAAACACCCCCCCACCTCTTTGATCAAGTCTTTATTAAAAATAAGCTGTCTAGAATGATTTGACCTTTATGGAATAAACGAATTTAGTTAAGAGTTTATTCCCAGGCTTTCTTTTCTGCTGGCTTCTTTCCAGATGTTGGTTTTTTGGTAGAGGCAGCCTTTTTTCTCACCAGAGGTTTTTCCCCCTTTCTTCACTGCTATGGGCTTCTTGCCTGCAACCCCCTTCTCATCCGACTTGACCTGCAGGGCTGCTGCTGCCTTATCCGCCCAAAGTTTAGGGATTCCTGGCCTGATGAACAATGGCATTCTGGTACATGGTCTATGCATATGGGTTTAGCTTCAACATGATTCTTGGGTTTCTCAGTGGATTCTTCTTCAGGACTTCTTTTTCATGATGAATCTTTTTTCATGGTGCAAGAAGAGCTCTTTGGATCTCTGGGCTTTTTCAAGATGCTTCTGTGCTCATCATCATGTGCATGAGACAGTTGTAGTTACTCTTGAGGGAAGCAGCCTTACAGTTTTATGCCAAGTGGCATACAATTCATCTAACTTCTGGAAAGCACTTTCAGTCCAAATGTAGAAATGTCCCCTATGCCCACCGGAAGAAAGTTTCACAATGTTTAGCTTGCTTACGTTATGCGGAATAATTCCAGGGATGTTCCTGAAAGCCCGATGATACTGTTGTTTTCATTATAGACAATGCAGGATCCCCTGTGCTGGATACGACAACTGTCTCCTTTTGCCCTTCCCAGCCCTTAGTTGCTGAAAGGCATAGACCTTTTTGATATCATTCCAGGCCTTAACTTTCTTAAGTAAAACAGCCTCCTTAGTCTTCTTATACTCTTCTACTTTATCTTCAACCATGTGTGGAAGTTCAGGAACTTCTTCAATTTAATCCCCTTTAGACATGACCAGCGCTGGTAAGGTTGAGGCAGCCAGGGCAGAGCAGATGGCATATTGCTTTTGGGTTGTGTTCACTCTACAGTGTCAGCGATGCCAGGTTTTGGATGGTGCAGACCTGTAGCCTGTATGACACGTATTTCCAAAAGCACCCTGGCAGAAGGAGGAGTCCCACCAGCTCAAACCCTGGGAATTGTAGTCACAGCTCTCCAGTGCCCCAGGACTCAGTGCTGGTTTGATGACTTGCTAATTCACTGACAGCGTAGTGCTGTCTGTTGTTTTTGCACAAGTTGGTATGAACAAAGTTCATAATATCTGGTTGAATGAGAGCTTGAAGACAACAGGAGGAAAAGCAACATTTTTGTCAGATGATTCCCCCTTTTTGGAGAACACTGATATCAATGAACGAGCACAAGCCATGGTGGGGAAAGGGGAAGGCCATGTTCCTCTCAACCCAGCAGCTCCTATAGGAAAGTTGAACTTTTAATTGAAATACAGCATATGTAAAAGTGCATAAGTTGTAAGTGTATGATTCAGTGAATTTCACAAAGTTAATATACCTTATCTAACCAACTCCAAGAGCTAAAAACATTACAGAGACACCTAGAGAGAACCACAATCATGACTTTTTTTTTTTTTGGAGACAGAGTCTCACTCTGTCACCCTGGGTAGAGTGCTGTGGCATCACAACTCACAGCAACCCCAAACTCTTGGGCTCAAGTGGTCTTCCTCCCTCAGCCTCCAGAGTAGCTGGAACTCAGTGCCTGCCACAATACGTGGCTAGTTTTTCTATTTTTATTTATTTATTTATTTTTAATAAGTCATAGCTGTGTACATTAATACTATCATGGGGTACAGTGGGTTGTTACTATATACAATTTGGAATACTTTCGTCCAACTGGTTAACACAGCCTTCATGTCATTTTCTTAGTTGTTGTGTTAAGACATTTATATTCTTATTTCAAATTGTATATGAAAACAGCACACTGTACCCCATGATTGCATTAATGTACACAGTTATCATTTAATAAAAATAAAAAAGAAAGAAAAAATACTAAAGTATGACCAGTATTATGAGGTAAACAAAATGAAAGCAAAAATGAAAACATTAGTAATTTTTCCAAATCTATTAGCTATATATTCTGATAATACAAAAGTAAATGATTTTTTTCATCATTCTTGGGCAGAAAAAGAAACTGCTTTCCTTTCTTATGAGAATGAAATACTAGGAGAGCTGCGGTCTCAATTACTTTTCTGAAGCAGAGAAAATTAAACTTTATAGGACATTGAATTAAATTCTAAACAGTCAGTGTTCTAGATAATTGACCATGGTGGTCAAGTTAAAATCACAAAGTGATTTTATGGTTAATCCATATTCCTTACTTTTCTTCATTTTTTCCCTCCAATTCTTTGTTTTTGTTTATGACCAACTTAATATAGCAGAGAATGAAAGGATTCAACTGAGCCACAGAAACATTAACTCAAAAATCAACAACAAACATAATGCTCCTTCCTAATACCAAAGTTTGGTCAAACTACATGTTGAAAGGTCCAATATTTTTTCCCATACTTAAAATTATTGTTCTAATTTAGGGATCTGAAACTTCTCTTGTAATTTATTTTTATGGTTACTTATGATTTTAAATAATCTAGGCAAAACTGAAACTTGAACAAGGTCCTGCTTCTTCAAGAGTATTATTAATGAATTCATGGTCCTCAGTATCAACATAAACAAAGCATAAAATAAAATAATATAAAGCATATTCTTTTCTCCTCATGTTTCCATTCCAATACTTCCTTACAAGTAAGATTAAGCAGTTCAAAATGTTCTTCCATGCTGGTGATACTGGAAGAACAACACATCAGTGCTATCCCTAGTACAGACTATTATATTCCTATAAGGGTCCAGGACAGAAAATAGAGCACTTCTGTGCCAATCCCATGCCATGGAAATAGCAGATGAGAAGATTATACCATCTGAGTATTTTGATATTAAAATTAATCACTCATACTTATCTCAAATATTTTAAACATCAGAGTTCTGAATAATAGCAGGTTAATCTTATGAACAGGAAAACTATTCTATAATTATACATACTAACCCAAAAGGGACAAAATGTTTCCCAAAGGAGTTCAACAAAGAAAACTTTCATTAAGAGTCTTTTCCATCTAGTACACTTGATAAATACTACCTAATAAACCCTACGTGGAATAAGTAAAATACCCTTCAGTAAAGGAAGAAATTCAGGCTGAAGTGATAACTAGTAAATGGTGAAGCCCAGGTGAAAATACAGATCTGTCTTATGCTAAACCTTACACATGTTCCATTAAATCAGGACTTCAAAAAAGCTCATCTATGAGTCTCACTGATATTTAGAAACAAGGTTGTTTCTGATGAAAAGGAGTCTATTATCTGACGTCCACATTTACTCTGAGAAATGGGAAGAGATACATTCCTGGGTTGAGCTTTGTGCCCTTTTATTTTTTTAAATGAGAAACTGTAAAGAATAATTTGTAGCCTTCTACCTATCCTTTCAAAATTTAATACAGTTCAACATTAGAAATGTCAAGTGACAAAAAAAAATATGTATGGCTGAGTGTAAAGAGTTTATATATCTTCTAATAGAATATAATGACCACATATTTTTTGGACAGTAAAACTGTCTTAAAAATTAAACTTTAATAAATGGTTAGTATGTCAAATTTGAAGGTCAAATTCTTGCTTAATATGAAAGAATTAACTACTGAAGCTTGAACTACTGAATTTTCAAACCTCTACAATAAGTAATCAAGTTTTCACAAGAAATCACTATAGTATGATGTTACTTTACGTGAAGCTAATGGTCTGCCAGTGGCCCACAGGTCAAATTGGCCCCACCACCTCTATTTTTTTTTAAATAAAGCTTTACTAAAACATATGGATGATTATTTGTTTATATATAGTAGAACCTCCATAGGTGACCACCTCCCTATAGTGACCACTTAATTAACTTAATAGTCACAGAGCAGCTATACACCACATGTACTCAATGCAAGACTAACCTTTATATATTGACCACCTCTGTAAGTTGTATCTTGACCACTTGGACTATGACACACAATATTAATTTACTTTCTATAACCTGACCAGTTCAGTCTACTATATACCAAAGGGTAGAAGACGGGCACTTTGCCCCTTAATTTTATTATATTTTTCTTTAGTATAAGTTCTTTTTTCATGTTTTATTATTACCACATATTGGATTAGGACTAAAATCTTATTGTTTATCATGTGTTGCAGAAGATTTTTTCAACATGAAGGACTGGTCTGAATTATAGGTAGACTCTACAACTACCGAACAATTTTATAGCTAATCAAGACATGAGGGCCCAAAGAAAAGCACTCAAAGAGATGACACTGAAGAGGTTGATCTTCTACATTATCTGGGAAGCAGCAGTCAAAGAAAGATGGCAGAATATTTTGGTGTTAGTGAGACCACAGTGAGCAACTTCTAAAAAGGTAACATGAATATTTGGAGAGATATAGTAAGGGAAACAGAAAAGAAGGAAAGGTTCCCTTCATGAAGTCAAGGAAGCCACATGAAGCTGTTTCAAACAATTGAGGGCAGTTAACAACCAAATCACCAGCCTGAGGAGCCCTGAATTTGCAAAACAATTCCCACAAGAATTCAGGATGGCAGATTCCCAAGCCTCATGTAGTGGGCTCTAGAAACTTAACACTCAGTGAGAGGAGATCTCCTAGAAATTCTTGTGTGGTTAATCTACTGAAGTTCCAGTGGAAATTGTAAAGAGTTCATGAAAAAGTTCCCCCACTTCACATGAGGATTCAAAGATGACATCTTAATCACTGACAAGTGTAGACTATTGTTCAAGGTGATCCCTAACAGGAGCCTCATCATGAGGGGTGACAGAGATAAGAGTGGAAAACTTTGCAAAGAACCTGTCACAGTTCTGCTTCCCACTAGCTCAAGCAGAGAGAAAGTAAGTCCCTTGGGGATTTGTAAATTGGCAATGCCATACATATTCAAGAACCTGTGGCCTGAAGACCTCCCCATCACTTGGAGATCAAACAAATCAGCATGGATAATTGATGACCTATTTGAGGAACAGGCAAGGGGTATCAAGCGAAAAAAAGAAGAAATGGTCTATTCTACTGACAGTAGACAACTGTGCTGACCACACACAAAGTGAACCATCTCACAAATACAATGCTGAAATTTCTGCCTCCAAATACAACCTAAAAATACACAACCTCTTGTCTAAGGCATCATCAAAACATTGAAAATGCACTGCTGGCCCTAGCTCCTGCAGTGGGTCCTTACAAAGACACAGGTTTGTGTTTTAGTAATGTGGTCTGCCTATAGAAGCAATTTCTTCCACTGTGTAAGTTAACACTCAGGATGCTGTCCTCTGGATCAGTTCTGCTTGAAAGAAAGTTCAACCAGAAACAGTATAGAAGTGTTTCATGAAAGATGGATTTGTCACAACCCAAGAGCACAAAGTTTTGGCCTCATCAGATAGTTCATTTCCCACAGCAGAATTCAAAGGAGTAGATTTTGAAGGTTTTGTTGCAATGGATGATGAGGTGGCAACATGTAACGAACCTGACCCAAAAGCAACTGTCCAGGCAACATTCACCAAAATACAGACCAGCATAAAAGTGCATGAAGTAGCTGATGAAGTGGAAGAAGGAACTGATGACACAGAAATTATAGAGACTCCAAAAGAAGAGGAAGTCAGTTATCTGATAATGCAGTTAAGGTAATGAGCTGTTAAAAAACGCTGAAGTAGGCTAAGTGGGTACCTCGCACTGAGAGTGCTTTCTCCATTTAAAGGTTGTAGTAAGAGTAAGAAACAGACCAAGATTGACTCTTTTTTTCAGAAAGAGGGATTAAACCATGTGAAAATAGTAACTGTATTGATTTTGTATGATACTGTATGTATGATTTTACGTCTTGATTATGCATGATTTTGTATAGTAGTCTCTAATAAAAGCTGTGTAAGTGAACTACATGTACATATCAGTACAGCAAGCCTAGTTCTCCTCTCACTAGTTGAGTGGAAGTTCCTAAAGCCAACCACCTCCCTATGTTGACCCATTTATTACAGTCCCTTGGGTGGTCAACTTACAGAGGTTCTGCTATATTGTCTGTGGCTGCTTCTGTGTTGCCACCACAGAGTTAAACAACTGGGACAAATACCATACAGCCTATAAAACCTAAAATATCTACCATTTGGCCTCACACAGAAAAAGTCTGCCAACTACTGCCACAAATCATCATTACTTCTATTTATTAAAAAACTGTATACCTGCATATTAATATATGAGTATTTTTAAAACTCTATATATCTCAACAAAATTACAGGATCACCCAAATATTAGTTTCAAATGTTTCTATCTCTCTTATGTATCAAGCATTGAAAATCCAACGGTATCTACAAGACAGTGTTTCCCTTCAGTAATCTGTAAGTTGCCAATGCTTCCTTTCACATTTATCTCTTCTAAAGTTCTCTTCTGGCTTTTAACATTTTAAATATATGTTTAAAAAGCCATATTTTTAGTTCTAATTTTCTGTTTTACTCAAATTCCTACTTCTTTCCTAACTTTTCCCTCCACTACACTTCAACTTCTATCACGAGTCCTAAACAATTCAATAACACAAAAACAACACCCAGTGGTCAGCACCAATCTTGGTTCTACCAGATATGAAGGGGGAGAATGGTTCAGGATGTTTCTTTGAAGAAATCAGTTCATTCAAAGAACATAAAATCAGGTACATTGTATAACCAGGCATAGGTACAATCAGTTAATGGACCAAAATAACAGAAATATGGAAACAGAGAAATAAATAAACGTTTCCACAGTTGAATGAATTCCTGAGTCTACTGAGAACATTGGAAGCAGTAAGCAGTTTCAAATTCCAATCTACAGTGGATGAAACTGCTTGGGTAACAATTCTGGGAGTCCAACCTCAAAATGTCAGTATCTTTATTGTAAATTCATTATAAATTTGGGTGGTGAGTATATAACCATAATGTTTAGGGCTGGGCATGGTGGCTCACACCTGTAATCTCAGCACTCTGGGAGGCTGAGGCCAGTAAACTGCCTGAGCTCACAGGTTCCAGACCAGCCTGAGTAAGAGAGAGACCTCATCTCTAAAAGTAGTGGGGTAATGTGGCAGGTCCCTATAGTCCCAGCTACTTGGGAGGCTGAGATGAATCACTTAAGCCCAAGAGTTGAGGTTGCTGTGAGCTCTGATGCCATGGCACTCTACCAAGGGTGACAAAGTGAAACTCTGTATCAGAAAAAAAATCATAATTAAAAATTACTTCATTAATTTAGTATTTTCTCTATTTTGATAGTTAAGAATCTTTGGCTTTAAAATTTAGAAGACTAATCATGTGAATGTTTCAAACCTATGCAAATTTTAATAACTGAGTGTTAAACTGTATATATTAAGATCAGTTTTTGTTTTACACAATATTTTAAGACATGCAATATTACATTTCAAAGTTAATTTAATATATGATAATAAATGCTAATTCATAAGACATAAACCAAAATTTATATGATAAAAAATGCCAAAGGATTTATTTAGTCTTTGATGTATAAAATTTTAATAATGTTCTCCATGTCTCAATATTAGAATTTTTTTTTTTAAGACATAAGTCTCACTTTGTCACCCTCAGTAGAGTGCCATGGTGTCATAGCTCACAGCAACCTCAAAATCCTGGGTTTAAGTGCTTCTCTTGCCTCAGCCTCCCAAGTAGCTGGAACTACAGACGCCCACCACAACGTCTGGCTACAGAATGTATTTTTAAAATCACACATATACCAGAATTTGGTACAAATCACAAGAGGAAAATAGAGGTGAAAGAGAAGGAATGGAATGTGAAACTCTTGATACCTGCTCTCTTTATACACCATCAACTATTTATACTCCTCTTCGTGGCCCCATTTCCTTGAGTTAGCTGCTAATTTGATTAAAGCTCTAAGAATGACCTTCTCTGATGCGTCCCCTCCTAAACTAGGCTGGCTGCCTTTGTGGCCTCATGAGTAAATTCATGGATAAAATAGGGGTGTATGTGCCTGAAGGTGTGTGTGAGGATACAAAATGTTGCTGCTAATACTGAAGCTTCCATGCTGCCCTGGAGGTAAGTGGCATTGACAAAAGGATAGCAAGAAAAAGTGTCATGTAAGAAAGCTTGTTAAAGTCAGAGATCAATGTGAAAACGCTGTCTCATCAAGTAATAGAGATCTTAATAAAACGGTAGTGTTATCTCTGGCAAATGTATACTTTCTGTATTTAAGGACGAGTTTCCAACATGGCAGTAAGAACATGGGTAATATGGAAAGCACAGTTCTATATTTTTTTCACATTTCAGTGAGTAGCTATGGAGTCTACTTTGGTACAAATAACATATATTTTTAAATGACAACTAATATATAAAGTTAACATGTTCTATTGTATTTTAAGTGAAGTACATAATGACCACTAGATGTTTTTCAAATGTATTATTTTAATACATATCAATCTTTTATAAAGAAACAAATAGAGCCAATGCTAGATTTTTAAAAAATAAATGTTGAACCAGTAGATAGTCAGATGAAAATGTTAAATATCAAGAATTTTAACAGTTTTTTATATTACAGTTTTGAAGAGGTAGGCAATAAAATAAAGTGAAATCATTTAAAGTTACAGCTCTTTACAAGTATTTATCAGAATAATTCTGATGGATAGATACATTTAATTGGTTAATAGAATAGGTCTGGTTAAAATTCACTTCTTATAGTACAGACTACCACTTTAAGTGGTTCTCAACCTTCCTAATGCCGCAACCCTTTAATACAGTCCCTGTGGGTGGTGCCCACAGATTGAGAATCGCTGACTAAGTGTTCAAGTCACGTAATTATAAAGTATAACCACTAGATGGAGGCAAAGTACTTACAGTTGGTGATGTAGCAGCAGAGAGCAAAGGCAAAATTCCTCCACAAGCAATGATGATGTTGTCTACCATTTGGGAAATGAGGTGAATTGTGTTATGTACAAAAATAATATTTTCATTGCTATTGACAAAATCCATTACAGACTTTGTGGAATGGCTAAAATAACATAAAGGAAAACAAATGAATAGTTACTTTGCTTACAAATCAGGTGTTTACATGCTTTATTTAGTATAACATTTTTAAAGTAAAAAATATTCACAATATATTGAAAAGAGCTAGAAAAATATAAATTGGAGTTATCAGAAAGGATAACAATTTACAACTGAAGTATTATATTACAAAAACCAAGTACTCATCTCTGCAAGGTTTTTATGTCCAATTATATTAACTAATAACTTTATCTCTGCTTGAAAAATACAGTATTAAGTAGATTTTAAGACATGGCTAGGTCAATGAATTTGGCTAAACATATTATTTTTTTTGGCCAAAAGTGGTTGTTTTGTGTTGAAAGGCAAAACCTTTAAATATACAAAGTATGCGTCTAATATTAAAGATAATATGGAAACTCAAAACATAACCACAAAATTTAATAAATAAAAAAAATTGAAATGAAAGCCCTGAAAAATTAACTGAAAGCTTCATTTCTACGCAGTTTCAATTTGTCATATCACCAATGACACATCTTTGACTACCCATATGCAAAATGCATCCTCCTAGTCACAAAAGGGACATGGTGGGGGAATATAAATAATTCAGTAAAATTCAAGAACTTATCATTTAAATAAAAGGAAAGAAAGATCTCATAGTAGGTTGGCAGTGAGATTTTCCAACATAAAACATGTAATGTAGATGCCCCCATACATATTTAAATATATGTATTTATATACATATATATCTGCTTTTGTTTGATGTCAGTCAAAAATATGAAATATTTTCTAAAGGGAAAAATGAAAAAAGAGATTACTGCGTGATCAATTTTGAATCAATGATTCTCACCTTTTTAGAGTTATGAAAAACTATTAGTGTTTATCTTGGATATCAAGACATTCTTCCCTATCCACAAATAAAGTGCTATCTTTGAAAATTTCATTTATATTAAATTCCATCTGGGGGAATTTCTTAAGAGCTCCAGAAAGAAAACAAAGAGACATAGCGTGTGGATGGAAGAAAAGCTGATTATCACCTGGGGGCTAATAATATTATAATAATTACTCTGATCTTTGAGTTAATAGTAATATATTATTACCTAGTATTTCAGTTTCCTGAGTTACTATCTCTAGATAATGTATCATACAACAATAGCAATAAAAACCTGTAAGTCTAAGAACAAACTGATTAAATAAAATCAAAAGTAAAAAAAAACTTTCTACAGCAGACTCCACTGACACAACATTAGTCATGACTTCTCTACTAACACTATCTAGATTTTGCTCTGTTACTGAGCTGAATTGGGTATAAGAAGGTTGGCCCCACCTCAGTTACAAGGTAATCAGTCCTGGTCCATATAATCCTGCTGGCTCATGAGACATAATAGGAACATTTCTTGAGAGGCTCTTTAAAAAGAGAGAAAAGAAGAAAAGGCAAAAGAGCAGAAAGGGGAGAGAGAGGAATAAGAGGAAGAAGAAAACTGGAAGAGGAGGAAGAAGAGTAATCCTGCCTTTTGGTTTGGGCAAGTTTCTTCTACTGAACTGATGCTGGGGGCTGAAGCAGCCTCCTTGAATCCTAACAGGAGAACCTGCAGAAGCAGAGAAGCCAGCTGAGTCCTGAGAATGCCATGCTACTAACTGCTGAAGCTGCTAAGGGCGGGGTGTTCTGTTACTTACAGCCATCAACTTTCATACATACACACGCAGATGATATGTTCTCATAATTGATTTTTTTGTATATGCTATTCGAAAATTAAATCAAAAATTAAGAAAGGTAATGGTTTAATTTGCATAGATTTGTCTCTTAGTGTTTATATTTGAACTGCTATCCACTAAATGCTCAAATACTTCAGCCTCTAAAAACATACATGTCAAACTTTTTTGTTATCTTTTTTATACAGAACAGACAGATTTTAATTTTTTCTTTCCATTCATAAAAAGGAAATATCTCTACCTCCTCCAAACATGTACATCTGTTTCCAATGCAAAGAGCAAATCAGTGAGAAGCCGTTGATGCATTGGAGACCATTTAAACTCAGGAATACGAAACATGGTAGTACGTGGACCCGGGCTAAACTGGCGCCGCTGCTCCTCGGTCATTGGCATTCCTCGAAATCCTAAATCCACTCGGAGATCTCGGTCTTGTTGGGTAATTGACCTACCCTGAACAGCCTAAAGAAAAAAAAGGTGAACTTTTGTGGAATACAAAAGAAATACCTTATTTCAAAATGAAACAGTGAGTAAAGCTTCTGCATATAACATTAGTAGGTTAATAGGTTTCACATATATTATTCATGTGGTGATTTCTTGCACACAAACCTTTTTGAGCTGAAAAGGCTAGATTGTTGGTTCTATTTTGCTGTTGCTGAAACTAGTCAAGGTATTCAAATACCTATGGTTAACAGGAAAGTTCACATGGAAAACTAGATCGTCTCTACCCTTTTCTGAGGTCTTCCCAGTACACCACTTCACTTGTTTAAGGAAGTAAGTATATAAGAAGTGAAGTTTACTAGATTTATGCTATCAACTAACTGTAAATAAAACACAACATTAGAAATATTACTTGAACAGATTCAAGTCAATTTCAAAGTCTTTTTCACTCATAATACCTCAAGCATGTGACAAATTAGAAAAAAACCAGCAAAATACCTGTGAACTCCAAGTGAAAAACAGGCAAGCCGAGTGTGTTCAACAGGCAAGCTTACTGTCCAATAAACCACAATACATGTTTTCCATTATTTAACATCTGCACCTAATTCAATATCCTCATCCTCTGCCAATTATCCCTGCAGTGCAACTGGCACAGAAATGGAAACTGGCAGGTAGAGAGCAACTAAAGTTACCTTTCCCACACAGAATATATTGTTAAGGATTCTGATTTGAGTACAAAGACACAAGTAAGGCTTGGTTTACTCTTTGTAAATAATGAAAAGACTTTATCTTCAATGATATTAAAAGGCAAGTGAAACACAGACGAAAACAAAACCCAAATCATTAAAGGTAAAAGTATCATGAAAATTTCTTAAACTCACAACCATAAAGTATTGTTTAGTCTGGAAGATAAGGAAGAAGTCCTAACTTAAATCTCACCAATTAAAATCCATATTAGAAAACATTACCTGTTTTTAATTTTACACTGGTGAGGCAAAAACTGAAGCACTAACATTTCACAATCACCAGACCTAAGTTTTCTCATAATAAATTTCTATCCATGTTGTTGAAAAAATAATTCTCACTTCTAATAATTTTAATTTTTCTCAGCCATGTTACCTACCTCACACAGTTGTTCTAAGGATTAAATCTAAAAATATACAGCACAGTACCTGGACCATAATAGGCACTTGAGAAATAATCGTTGCCTCTTCCCTTTCCCTTCATTTTATCAGTTTAATCTGGGCTCCAAGTCCTCTTTTCTATAATAGAAACAAGAGGCCCAGGCCTGAAGCTTAAAAGGTCAAAATTAATCAAATATTCAGAATGAAGACCTGAACTATTTGAGTCATAAATGGTTAGAACCGGTAGAGACCTTATATTTTAATATTTTATAGAGACCATATTTTAATAGAATATGAACTCTTATACTATGCAAGGAAACTTAGGCCCAGAGAGGTTAAGCAAAGTTAGACAAAAGAATGTGTCAGAGCTGGAAATATAATTAAGATATTTCTAATTTCTTATACGTATGCAACCATACTACTAATTCCATACATTACTACAATAACATGATTGAAAAAAAAATATGATGTAATTGATGAGAAATTTACTCTGCTTTGGTGCTATCAATTCAGTATCTACCCAGTGAATCTTCTTGGTGTAACCTATACAAGATGGCTTACTTGTGTCGTTGCAGTTGTCTGGATTTTTCGGATCTCTTTTCCTGATTCTTTGCCATCATCGGATCTCTCAGTATCTGAAATTATACTTCCTGCATCAATATTTGGTACAATTTTGTTACCTGAAGACTCAGTTTCCAGAGTTGTAGCAGTCATTTCAGCGTACTCTAACCCCTTAGTCGATGATGCTAAATCTCTCTCAGAAATACTACTCATTCCATCTGAAGTTGTATGGATTTTGAACTCTTTTTCTTCTATTACACTTGATGCACAAGTTAAGTCTACACTACCAGCCATGTGAGCAAGCAATCCAAGATCGTCACTAACACCAAGATGTACTTGTGTGTCCTGAATATTTGGAATAATGTGATTGCTTGAAAGTTCAGGGAGGAGCTTCTCGTCCTGTTTGGGTATTTTATCAAAGAGAAATGATGTACTGTTATTGGGAAGTTCCTCTTTTTCATCTGCTAATGTTATCAATGGACCATTGTCCTTTTCCTCATTTTTTTTAATAATACCAACACTTCCATGTACGTTGTTCTGGAGCTTCTCAACAGCAGCACTATATACATTATCCAACAAAGATTCAACCTCCACAAGGGCACCGTTCTCTCCACCTACTAAAGTCTCCGGTGATAAATCCATATCGTCAAGCTTTACTTCTGTTGCTTCCACTTTCTCTGCTTTTATATCAACTAAAAGGTCATGCACTTCCACGTGTACCCCACTTCCCGGTCTATCCGAACTTCCGAGAATATCATCAGACACCTTTGTTGACATGAGTAAGTCGCGGGTATCTGTGCTGACAGGATAGTCTGTCTCACTTTCTGGACTCTGGCTTTGGGAAAGATCTTCAATCTCTCGGATTTCCAGTCCACCTTTTGCTCCTGTTGTCTGTGATGAAAGACCAGAGATGGTGCTTACGTTGCCTTTCTTTCCCTTTTTAATGTTTTCCTCCTCTTGTCTTTGATATTCTTCATACATTTTAGCTAGGTATTCCTTATGTGCTTCATAAGTGACCTGAAGAGGAAGGAAAGCAAACATTAAGGCATTCTGTATGTGTATGTCGAAAAATAATGACACAAATAAAATTATGGCAATCGCAAAAGCAGCACCAGAAATTTTAAGCTTTACAAGTTTGTATGTGTTAATCCTAAAAAAAAGTACTTAATTTAATTAAGTAATTGGTAATAATCAATAACTGTAGCCATATATAACTTATTATAAGACTTGCCCAAAGATCACATTGGTATGCTAGCAATATTCAAGTGTTTTCTAAGTTATATATTTCAGTGTTACCCTAACATGCTGATCAACTCCTATACATTTATTTACGCTTACCCAGAGAAATGGTAGCAATATAATGGTATACAATTTCCAAGGTACTATTACTACAACAGATTTAAGCATCTATTGCTCATGCATGAATCCACTGTAACAAAAATTCAAACACATCTATAAATATATAAACTTATGAACTGCTAAAGAAATCACAGTTTTATTTTTACATATGAATTTATTACTTTACATGTTTGTTTAGGTATAATCAGGAAATATATTTTGTACACAGAGATTTGCAATGTTATTTTCTTTGCTATTTTCAATTTTTTTAAAGCAATGCTAAACGTGAGCTGTTAATATGTGAGAAAATGTGAAGCCATTACAGAAATAAAAGCTCTTTAAAAATCTGAAACCCTTTCTGATAGACACAGGTGACATTAATTTGAATTTAAAGGATAGAGAAACAAAGTTTTAACTTGAGAGAGACTTTCCTTTAAAGATGATCATGATTTTACAGAAAAAGAAAGCAAGTGTCAACAGTAGAAGTTGGCAATCTATCACCCAGGGGCCAAATCTAATGATCAGTTTTAGTAACTGAAGTTTTATGGGAACAAAGCCATGTTCATTTTCTTGGATATTTCTATGGATGCTTTCACATCGCACAACAGAGTTGAGCTGTTGCACCACAACAACTGTAGACAGCCCACACAGCCTGTAATATTTTACTATCTATCCCCTTGAAAAAAAAATTTAACCCCTGTTCAAAGGGATTAAATGATCTCCTAAAATCACAAAACTTATTATTGCCCAGACTGGATTAAAAGCCAAACTTCTGACACCCATGCTTCTTCTCTAACACTACACGATGACAACTCACACCTCTGAGTTTACAGAATCTAGTGTGCATATACTTCTATGCCTTAAATCACGACTTCACTTTACCAAAGAGCAAATATTTAAAGTATAGACATATAGTCTTAAGATTTAAAATAAAAGATAATGCAATCAGAATTATCTCTAAACCTAAGCAACTTAAATGCATTTATAACTCACTGGGAAATGTAAACATTCAGACAACTCTAAAAATGTCTTTAAAATACACTTTAAAAACAATTTCATGAAATATTATTCTTTGTTAAAAGAGCAATTGGCCCAGAGTCAAGTTCTCAGATCTGCTATGAAACAGAAGTGGTACACCTTTGGGGGTAAAATTCCTAATTAGAATTAGGGATTGAATGATCTAAAACATACTTTCAAGCTCTAATCACCAATGAACCAAGGGAGGAAAAACAGAAAAGAGAATAGAGAGATAAAAGACTCTGCCAAAATCCAAGATGCCCACAAGATGGCACCAGATGAGTGTTTATAGCCATTTAATCCACTGATGAAAAAAAATATTAAGTCCCGGGTTACCTTAGAATGAGCTATTGAGAGTGTATCCACCCAGACTCTCCAGCCTCCCCATTCATATTTTATTGCATGATACAAAAGAATCCGAAAGATATTGTAGACCATCTCAGTAATCTTCTGTTCCTCAGAGTTTTTAGGGTTAATATAGCCAAGAGAAAACATCCAGTCCTGCCACACTGAACACTGCAACAAACATCTAGAAGAGAAAAAGATAACATCAGTAATACCTAAATTAAATTAGAACTTGCTAATTTGAAATTTAGGGGAAAAAATGAAAAGATGATCTGACCTAGGTAAAGCAAAGCACAAGGACATTCTGCATACTCTGTATTTGATACCAGGAATGACTGCCCACATTTCTTTACTTGGAAAAGTTCTAATGATCATTCAAAATCACTTTCCTAACTTACCCAGTCATGTTTACTGTTTCTCTACTTTCTTTTCAGTGCTAACGCTTAGCATGCACTGAATACACTACAGATTAATCACTGCCTGTGGTTGTCTTTCCCACTCGACGGCACTGAGACTGTGCACTGAGACTCCCTGTGCAGCACAGTGCTTTATACACAGCAGATAGTGTGTGTTAAATAAAGACTGAGGCAGTGACTGCCAGGGAACTCACAGTCTGCGTCGTCCCTATGACCCAGCTAACCAGCTCAAAAATGCATGACAACAGTTAAGTCCTAAGACTACCTTGGAGGAAAAGCATAGATGAGTATGGGCAGATATAACACAATTACAACCAAAAGTACTGTTGGTGACAGGTACCCCCAAAAGGAACCATACATTTTAAGGTTTTATGTATACATCTATAATTATAATACCCATATAATTAAATCAAATCATATAAAAATAAGTAGAATTATATTGACTATAAATTTTAATCAAAGAAACATATGATGCCTTTTCTAATGATTTAAAGTATTTAGCAATATTAGAAATACCTGACGTTTTTATTTGAAAGGCATTGAAAATTAAGGAGAAACCAAGATGAATTATAGAATGAAGATTACTTACAGTATTCAAATTGCTTACCTTCTATTTTCCCGGCTGTTACTAAAAAGTTTTATCATGTCAGATAAAAATAAGCGACGAACTTCCATCAGTTCTGCACTTGGTGTCGAGTTTTTTAATAAAGTTGCCACCACCTTAAGAATCACTGGTTAAAAAAAAAAACAAAACTTGAGGATTTATAACTATATCATATTTTCAACTCAAAAAGAATTTACAAGTTTTTTTGTTTGTTTATTTGTTTGTTTTTTTGTAGAGACAGAGTCTCACTCTGTCACCCTGGGTAGAATGTGGTGGCGTCACACCTCACAGCAACCTGCAACTCCTGGGCTCAGGCAATTCTCTTCCCTCAGCCTCCCGAGTAGCTAGAATTTACAAGTTTTCAACCAACTACTTGGCACTATTATAGTGTTGTGAACTAAGTAAATACTACAATGTTTTACAAGGTAAGGAAAGTTTTTAATCAGCCTCCTATGTCTGCATTATAATATAGAAATGCCATTTGCTCACTTGGATTCTGAATTTTCACGGTAGAATCTGGCTCTGGATGCGGTTTGTGTACAACTTGAGTACACACTTGCTCTGTCAAGATCTGAAAGATGAAGAATTTTCAGTTCATTTAGAAAATGATTTAAGTCATAATTATGAAACATAGATACACAAAGAAACTGAAAAAAAATGCGAATTAGAGTCAAATCAAAAGAAATATCCAGACATTTTCTAATGAATCCACGTATATATAAATTCTTTAACTCTGTATTCCTCAAATTTTATTTATTATGGATACAGACAAAAGCAGAACAAATATTCACGGGAGGAAAGATTAATTAGCAAATCCACTGGTTTATTCTGTTTGCAATACTTTTTCAGTATACATCGTTAACTTACCAATGTTGGGAGAATTGTAAGGGTTGATTCCCTGTATCATCAATTAAAATAATATAAAATAAGTAAATAAGAAAATAATGTCTGAGATGGGGTTTCTACTTCAAAATGAAGCATGATGAAGGAAAGGTCTCCTAACAATGTGGCTATTGCCATTTACTGATGAGTGTATTTTTAAAATTTATTCCAAATAACAAAAAATGACAACAGTTGACCAAATAAAGGAAAGACAGAATTCTAAAACATTTATTAACTTTCCCACTGAACTGTAGGGTGTACAACTGTGGGATCCTGCAGCCTTCTGCCACTCTGCCATCCCCAGTGATAAGCACTGGTGTCTGCTGCACTCCCAGCACGGGATGAGTATTTGTGAACTGGAAGGAGGGATGAACGTACTTCAGACTATTCACTGTGCTTTAGGCCTTGGCCTGTGTCTATCCATACTTTTACGTGAGCGGACATCCAACTTACCTATAACTTATAAACAGAGGCT
The DNA here is from genome assembly GCA_963575145.1 of Galago senegalensis. Lineage (NCBI taxonomy): Eukaryota > Metazoa > Chordata > Mammalia > Primates > Galagidae > Galago > Galago senegalensis. Next base: position 59,428 of record CAUYTI010070283.1, read on the forward strand.
ATTACAGTAAGTCCCCGAGTTACAAACACTCAACTGACGTATGACTCGCACTTATGAATGGTGGGTAATACAGGTAAGAGGTAGTAAATGTACCCACTTCAACTTACATCCAAATTCAACTTCAGAACAAGCAAAACTACACAAACTATCTTGTTCATAACCTGGGGACTGCCTGTATTTATAAACCTAATAAGACTATCTTTAATAAAGACATAATTTTATATCAGTGATTTAATTCCTGTTTAGTTTTAACATGTGAACATTTTAAAGCAGTAACTGAGAAAATGACATGAAGGCTGTGTTGACCAGTTTGATGGAAGTACTTCAGATTGCATGTGAAAACCCCACACTGTACCCTAGAAGTGCATTAATGTACATAGTTATCATTCAATAAAAAAAAAAGAAAAGAAATACAAAACATACCTGAAAAAAAAAATTCCACCAATTTCTTTAAGTTCTCCTATGGTTAATTACTGTTTCCCATATATACAGAAATGGAAGCTAGTAAAAATATGTTTGGAGCTAAACTAGACATATCTTTTTTTCCTCACCTTTCCTTTACTTTTCTTTAAAATTCAAATGCAAACTCTTCTATTTACTTGAACTTGGTGTCTTATTTCAAGTTATCTAAAACATTTGTTATATCTTTGATAAAAGAGAACTAATGATACCTTCTATAAAAGTTTGTGTTCAAATTAATTATAATACACACATACACACATATATATATATGTATATATATATATACAGTATAGAAATGAAGAAAAAACAACTATATCTCTGTTAAGTTGTCATTGGAGTTGCTACATGGCCCAGGACTTGGGTAAATTAAGGGAAGGAAGCAGGATTAGATGGAAGGAGAAACCAGGCTTTGAAAAGTCCCAAAAGATTCTTGTACTGACACTGCAAAGAGTTTGGAAGAACAGATGGTCTGTCAGAGCTTTCTGGATTTAAAGCAAGAGGGATGATTCTACGTACCCCCTATGTTCATCCTGGAGAATGGCCAAGGTCTAAGGTGGGGTGTCTTTCCTCAGTTGAATCAATCTCAGAAGAGAGCTAACAGCTGAGGGTTGTTTCCTTCCAACACTCCCAGCATTTGGGGGCAGTAAGTACTTTCTGGTTGTGGGTGGTGCACCACAACACTCAATGTATTCATAAAATGCCATAAATGAATACCATAAATATAATCCTGTATGAAAGACACGGGTGCAAATGAGAAAGGACTATAAAATTTGATTTACATGGAATACGTAAATTGGCAAAAATCATTATATAATGCCAGAATTCAAGATAATAGTTACTGTTGAAGGTTAAAGCATAGAAGGAATTATTTTTATTATTCCCTTTCTTGGTCCTGGTGCTAAGTGCATGGGTATATTCCGTAAGAATGTG
>CAUYTI010070285.1:0-12629 GCA_963575145.1 Galago senegalensis
ACCATGATGGAAGAGAAAGTAATGTGTTCTCTATCCAGATCTGCATAGGAAGCATCCTCTTTCAATTCCCTGTCTACCTTTTTTTTTCCTCTACTATAAAATATTGTAGATAAGGTGCAGTGGCTCGGCTCGGCGCCTATAGCTCAACCGGCTAAGGCGCCAGCCACATACACCTAAGGTGGCGGGTTCGAATCCCCAGCCCGGACCCGCCAAACAACAATGATGGCCGCAACCAAAAAATAGCCGGGCGTTGTGGCGGGCGCCTGTGGTCCCAGCTACTTGGGAGGTGGAGGCAAGAGACTCGCTTGAGCCCAGGAGTTGGAGGTTGCTGTGAGCTGTAATGCCATAGCACTCCACCCAGGGGGACAGCTTGAGGCTCTGTCTCAAAAAAAAAAATAAATAAATAAATCCCTGATGCTGGCCTTTCTCCCTCTCATACAGAGATCATGTAGAAATCTGATGATCTCAGCTATTTTTTTCCTTTTTAAAAATTTTTAAATAGATTTAGGGGGTACAAGCAGAACTCCATTACATATAGAGGGTGTCCATAAAGTTCATGTGCAATTGCATACAACATCCTGTATACTGCTACAGACATCAGTGTATACTGATCACCTGATTAGTGTACATGGACCCCATGGGCAATTTTTCATCCCTCACCCTTTTTTCTTCCCTTTTCCCCACTTGTAAGTCTCCAATGGCCATCATACAACTCTGTGTGTCCTTGTATAGCCCCAGTTTAGCTCCCACTTATAAGTGATAACAAGCAGCATTTATTTATTTATTTATTTAGAGACAGAGCCTTAAGCTGTTGCCCTGGATAGAGTGCTAAGGCATCAAAGTTCACAGCAGCCTCTAGCTCCTAGGCTTAAGCGATTCTCTTGCTTCAGCCTCCTAAGTAGCTAGAACTAAAGGCGCCCGTCATAACACCTGCCTATTTTTTGGTTGTAGCTGTCACTGTTTGGCAGGCCTGGGCTGGATTCAAACCCGCCAGCTCTGGTGTATGTGGCTGGCGCCTTAGCCACTTAAGCTACAGGCACCAAGCCAAGCAGCATTTATTTTGCTGTTCCCAAGTTACTTCATTTAGGATAATGATCTCTAGTTCCATCTGAGTTGCTGTACAAGACATTATTTCATTCTTTCTTATACTGAGTAGTATTCCATGGTATATATTTTCTTTATTTAGTCATCAATTCATGGACCTTTAGGTTGATTCCTTACCTTTGCAATTGTGAATTGTGCTGCAATAAACATACAAATGAAGGGATCTCCTTGATAAAATCATTTTTTTGTTTGTTTTTGTGATAGAGTCTCACTATGTCACCCTTGGTAGAGTGCCATGGCATCGCAGTTCACTGCAACCTCAAACTCTTGGGCTCAAGCTATTCTCCTGCCTCTGCCTCCCAAATAGCTGGGACTACAGGCGCCTACCACAACACCCGGCTAATTTTTTTTTTTTTTTTTGCAGTTTTTGGTCGGGGGATGGGTTTGAACCTGCGACCTCTGGCATATGAGGCCGCACCCTACTCCTTTGAGCCACAGGTGCTGCCCTACCCAGCTATTTTTTTGTTGCAGTTGTCATAGTTATTTAGCAGGCCTGGGCTGGGTTCAAACCTATCTGCCTCAATGTATGTGGGTGGCCAGCACCCTACCCACTAAGCTATGGGCACTGAGCCAATCATTTATTTTTGTTTGGATAGACAGCTAATAGTGGGCTTGTAGAATCAAATGCTAGATACTTTTAATTCTTTGAGAAGTCTCCACACTGATCTCCATAGAGGTTCTATTAATTTACACGGCCCACCAACAATGTATATGTTCCCTTTTCACTGCATTAGCTATGAACATCTATTGTTTTTTTACTTTTTAATAACGACCATTCTAATTGGAATAAGACGGCATTTCATTGTGGTTTTAATTTGCATTTGGCTGATAATTAGTGATGTTGACCATTTTTTATGTTTTTTGGCCATTTTATAACTTCTTTTGAAAAATGCCTATTGGATCTCAGCTAACTAAAATGAATTTCTTAAGCACCCATTGTACCAGATAAAAAACAAAGATAAGCAAAAAAACAAAAAAAGGCAGCATACTTGTGAGGATTTTAACTATTTCCTAAATTTCAGTACTATAATGTCCTTAGCAACTTCAACTGCAGTGAATGTGTGGCTGGTACAAGATGCCAAGATTAACTCTTTCCAAACCAGCAGAACAGATGCTGTACAGGATAAGGCAAAAAAAATTTTAATCAAAATCTGAAACCAAATTTGAATTAAAAAGAATTTAACAGAAGTAATTTTAGTCTATTCTTTCTGTACTTTCTTTTTTTTTTTTTGCAGTTTTTGGCCAGGGCTGGATTTGAACCCACCACTTCCGGCATACGGGGCCAGTGCCCCACTCCTTAGAGCCACAGGCGCAGCCCTCTGCACTTTCTAATAAAAAGGAAAGCATTAATCAATCTGTAAGGATAAACACCATTAAGGACTTTACCAGAGAAGAATTTTCACATACACTAGACCCGGGTTTCTCAACCTTGGCACTTTTGACAGTTTAGATGGGCTAATTCTTTGTTGCAGGTGACTAAACTATCAATATTTAACAGTATCCCTGGCCTCTACCCACTAGATGATTGTCTGACAATTAAAAATGTCTTCATACATTGCCAAATACCTCATAGTAAACTAAAGTGTCCCCAGCTGAGAAACACTGCACAAGACCCAGAGCTATATTATTTCACATCAGATGTTTGTTTTCACGCCTCTCCCAGCTACCTCACAAGAGCTGTCTGTCTCTTGTCCAGTTTTATTTGCCTATTTCTGTGTCTCCTGACCCATCTGGCAGACAAGTCAGATGCTAAGTATGTGATATCAGAGTTAGCTCCCGGGCAACAGCCCACAGCAGCATCAACACTGGCAGAGTGTCTCAGATCTTAGAAAAGGGGAATCTAAACTGAGAGCCTGCATTGTAGTCATGGGCATCATCATGAATTAAAGTCACATAGAAAACAAATCCCAAAGATAGCAAGACAAGGCGCCTTTGTTCCTCAGCTGATGATCCACGTGATGTCTTCCTTGTAGGAGCTGCGTGCAGGCTCATCCTTACCTCACAACTAAAAGTGCTTTTACAGAATAAAAGCCCCTAATCTGAGCATTCAGCAAATAGAGGCAGTAAGCAATTAACAGGAAAAATAGTACTATGCCAACAAAAGATAAAGCCAAACCCTGATGTTTACTTTTTTCCCTAAAACTGAATTACCCAGTAAACATATTCTGAAAATTACTTTTTGCTAGGTGACCGACAGGAACATAGTATTTAATATATTAAGAAAGAAGAAATGCTGTTTTTCATTATTAAAAAGGCAAACTTTTACTAGAGCTTTGGATTATTTTAAATTTAACTGTATTTTTCCATAAAAGACCATGAAATAAGGATCCAAAGAAATTAACCACCCACTCTTTCACACAGAGTTTACCAATATATACTTACCATCTAGAACTTCTTCCGAAAATCCTGTTTTCTCAAAATCACTGGTGTTCTGATTGTACAAACCAAATAGAAGATAATTTGCCAGCTCTCTACAGCCTTCATTGTATCTGCTATCGATTCCTGAAAGGCAAAGAAGGCTCTGATCAGCTGTACTGTACTATGGGAAACAAAGGAGCCCCAATAATTTGACCCTGCTCAGCAAAACCCTGATGGTCAAATTAAAGGCAGCAGCTCAGACCAATTTTGTGCCAGAACCAAGCTAAGCAACTCTCCATGAAAAAAAAAATTTTTTGAATATCCATACTTGGATTTCAGGATCTATATAGTTGAGATAATCAAACAGCACAGATGATTGAGGCTGCTAATTTCTGAAGCAATTCTTGAGGACAGAAGTAACCATAAAAATATAGTCCAAGTCCTTCCACAGCTTGTCAAAGATCTTGGAATACTTTCAGTTGGCCTAAGAATAGGGGATAGAAAAATATTTATTTCTCAAAGAGAGCTTTAAGATTCAAAAAACAGGTGAATCAAATTAAGGTAGATAAACATCCTGCCTCAGCCTCCCAAGTAGCTGGGACCACAGGCACCAGCCACAGCGCCTGGCCATTTTTTGGTTGCAGCCATCATTGTTGTTTGGCGGGCCCGGGCTGGGGATTAGATCCTGCCACCTTAGGTGTATGTGGCTGGTAGGTGTATGTGGCAAATTAAGGTAGATAAATTAAGGTAGATAAAATTAAGGTAGAAAAACAGGTGAATCAAATTAAGGTAGATAAACATGGTACATTCTTCACCCAAGGATGTGAAGACGACAAGTAAATGGAATCATAAACACTCATCATTTCACAAACAGGCTCAAGACCTAGCACTGTGCCAGATGCCAGGTGCAGTGGATAGCATGCCTGCACATAGCACTCATGAAGCTTACAGTCTAATGGGCCACGACAGAGAAAATAAAGAGAAAATTAAGTGGGACTGTCTTCACTGCTATATACACTTCAGGTATATATCCTGGGTGTCTGTGAAGTCTCAGAGCTATGGCTCTGAGCAAGAGGGAAGTGTCAATTGCAGGAGATGGCTATCTATGTGAGGCTAAGAGGAAGGGGTTGGGGCAGAAGCTGGGAACTTCCAAAATGGCAAGGGCTCCCTAGCTTCCTAATAGGTGTACTTCACTCAACCTCACAAAAACAGCAATACATCTCAGGGGAACAAGAACTGGAAGGACACTAACTCAGTTTATCTCACAATGATACTACTATTAATCTTGCTGTGAACAAGAAGCCAAGTTTTCCCAGACCTGAATCCCATCTTGTTAAAAGCACTGACCTAGTATGCAGAGGATCCCATCAGGCCGAGACTTGCTGCTCTGGGTCAGGATGCTCTGAACATGCCGGAGTCGGCTGCAGCTGCAACAAGAACAGAAAATAATTCCCTGGATGTCAGCACAGTCCCATGAGAAGAGCACCATCCTGTGTGAGAGTCCTACAATGAGGTATGAGGAAGAGAAATGATGTGCGAGGGACAGAAACTGATCTTTGTCTGCTTCTGGTATCAAAAAGAATTGAGAAGGATTCCCTCCTCTTCTACTTTGTGGAAGAGGCTAAAGCAGAATTGGCCTAAAGACTAAGTCTGAATTGCTAATTACAAATGGGATGGTCAAAAGCTCTAAACTCAAGGTTAAACTCTCTGGTTTAACAAAGGATAGAGCCAAAGGCCCTCTCATAGTGAATGCTGGACGGGACTGAGACTTAGCAGCTGACTCCCTGAACTACCAGTGGCTCATTACTTTTGAAGATTTTTTTTTTTTGAGACGGAGCCTCAAGCTATCCCCCTGGGTAGAGTGCCATGCCATCACACTCACAGCAACCTCCAACTCCTGGGCTCAAGTAAGTCTCCTGCCTCAGCCTCTCAAGTAGCTGGGACCACAGGCGCCAGCCACAGTGCCTGGCCATTTTTTGGTTGCAGCCATCATTGTTGTTTGGCGGGCCCGGGCTGGGGATTAGATCCCGCCACCTTAGGTGTATGTGGCTGGCACCTTAGCGGCTTGAGCCACAGGCGCCGAGCCTTTTGAAGATTTTCAAAGAAGAATTCCCACACTGATTTCCCTGACCTGTGGTCATCATTAATCTGCCTCAAAAAAAGAAGTGACAAAGAAAGGAAAAAAGATAAAAACACCAAAATTGGTCTATGTCCTAAACAAAGCTCTAATTCATCCTCATGGCTATCCATGTCTCTGTATGGACAGAGTGTGACTTGCTCCCCTTTCTGTGCAGATATATTACTCTTTCAGTCCTAGGGATATCCCCTTGCCTCCAAGCAAAGGGAGGACATTAGTATTATTTCTAAGGACTCCATTCTTTCCATATCTACTTCTCCTTCCCAGCAGAGAGGTACCCAATTTCCTGCTCAAGACTGATCCTTCCGCCTGGTCTCCCCATCAGCTTCAGCTCCAGGATCTGCATCTACTATTCATTCCTCAACACTACCATCAAAACAGTCCCAGCCTACCATATCATTGTTCAGATCCTCCACAAACCAACTACACTGTTTCATCCATGACAACATACTTCATCCACACCGCTTAATGAATCTGTTCTAATACACTGCCCTACACTCACTGGAAAAATAGTATTTCTAAGGCAGGCAACAATACTTCCCTTTCCTAATTCCCTGAATTCCTTTCCCCGACTGGATTCTTTCTTGATGTTCTGAAAAAGTTAGGAGAATGAGTTAGTTCTCCTAACTTTTGCTCCCTGACTTAGTGGTAATTATCATTGTCTTCCACGAAGACTTTCACAATCTTCCATAATCTTCCATGTTCTATGTGAAAACTAGACAAATGCAATTCCAGAGACACAGAGAGTGCATGCATGACCTATAAACCAATACCCATCATGATGACAAATGTGAACACCCTTAATAAAATATTAGCAAATAAAATTCAGCAACATATAAAAAGAATTATACACTATGACCACGTAGAGCTTATCTAGGGACACCCAAGGCTGGTTCATCCACTAAAAACATTCAACCAATGGATGTCCCAATTACACTGATTTGATTTTTATATATTATGTGTATATGAATGTATTAAGTTATCATGTTCCTGGGAGGCGGAGGCAAGAGACTCGCTTGAGCCCAGGAGTTGGAGGTTGCTGTGAGCTGTAATGCCATGGCACTCTATCCAGGGGGACGGCTTGAGGCTCTGTCTCAAAAAAAAAACAACAAATGAAAGGGTGGCGCCTATGGCTCAAAGGAGTAGAACACTAGACCCATATGCTGGAGGTGGCAGGTTCAAACCCAGCCCTGGCCAAAAAAAAAAGAACTACCAAAAAAAATGAAAAATAGGGAAATATCTTTGAGACATCTGAGGAAAAAAAAAATTTTTTTTTTGAGATAGAGCCTCAAGCTATCTCCCCAGGCAGAGTGCTCACAGCAACCTCCAACTCCTGGGCTCAAGCCAGTCTCCTGCCTCAGCCTCCCAAGCAGCCGGGACCACAGGCACCCGCCACAATGCCTGGCCATTTTTTGGTTGCAGCCCTCATTGTTGTTTTGGCAGGCCTGGGCTAGATTCGAACCTGCCACCTTAGGTGTATATAGCTGGTGCCCTAGCCACTGGAGCTACAGGCGCTGAGCCAACATCTAAGAAATTTAATGGACTACGTATTTGATGCTTTTTTTTTTTGTAGAAATAGTCTTACTTTATCCCCCTGGGTAGAGTGCTGTGGCATCACAGCTCACAGCAACCTCCACCTCCTGGGCTTCAGCGATTCTCTTGCCTCGGCCTCTGGAGTAGCTGGGACTATTGGTACCAACCACAACACTCTATTTTTTTGTTGCAGTTTTGCCATGGTCAGGTTTGAACTCGCCACCCTCGGTATATGGGGCTGGTGCCCTACCCATTGAGCCACAGGTGCCGCCCGATGCTACTGTTTTTATTTTGGGGTTTGTGTGTTTTCTTTGAGACAGTCTCACTATGTTGTCCTTGGTAGAGTGCCGTGGCATCGCAGCTCACAGCAACCTCCAACTCTTGGGATTAAGTGATTCTCCCGCCTCAGTCTCCCAAGTAGCTGGGACTACAGGCGCCCACCACAATGGCTGACTAATTTTTGCTGCAGTTGTCATTGCTATTTAGCTGGCCTGGGCCAGCTTCAAACCCGCCAGCCTGGATGTATGTGGCTGGTGCCCTACTCACTGAGTACCGCCTATTTTGTTTTGACTTGTTTTTGAGACAAAGTCTCATTCTGTTGCCCAGGCTAGAGTGCCGTAGTGTCAGCCTAACTCATAGCAACCTTTAACTTCTGGGCCTTCTCTTGCCTCATCCTCCCGAGTAGTTGGGATTAGGGATGCCTGCCACAATGCTTAGCTAATTTTTTCCATTTTTAGTAGAGAGGGGGGTCTCGCTCTTTCACGCTCAGGCTTGTCTAGAACTCCTGAGCTCAAGAGATCCTCCCACCTTGGCCTCCCAGAATGCTAAGGTTACAAGCATGAATCACAGTGCCCAGCTGAGATAGCCAGGCGTTGTGGCAGGCACCTGTAGTCCCAGCTACTCAGATGGCTGAGGCATCTCTTAAGTTTGAGGCTGCTGTGAGCTATGATGTCATAATACTCTACCCAGGGTGACAGAGTGAGGATCTGTCTCAAAAAAGAAAAAAAGAAAAGAAAAATTTTGTTTTCCTTAGATAAGATAATGTTATGGTGTTGTATAATAGAATGTTCTTTATCTTAGCAGATGCTTGAGGAACACAGTGTGATTTAACATGAAAGGGGAAAGATCTGTGGAAAAGAAAAAAAAATTCCTTGATGAGGTAAGTGAAAAAAAAAAAAAAGCACAGGCTCGGAGCCTGTGGCTCAAGCGGCTGGGGCACTGGCCACATACACCTGAGCTGGCGGGTTTGAATCCAGCCCACGCCCGCCAAACAACAATGACGGCTACAACCAAAAAATAGCTGGGTGTTGTGGCGGGCGCCTGTGGTCCCAGCTACTTGGGAGGCTGAGGCAGGAGACTTGCTTGAGCCCAGGAGTTGGAGGTTGCTGTGAGCTGTGATGCTACAGCACTCTACCCAGGGTGACAGCTTGAGGCGCTGTCTCAAAAAAAAAAAAAAAAAAAAAAAGCACACAGTAAAATGTTAAAAAGTTGTTGAACCTAAGTGGCGGGTATAATGAGGACTCATTGTACTATTTTTACCTTTTCTGTATGGTTTGGATATTTTCATAATAAAAATTTGTGTCTGGGAGGAAGAGGGTGATGTGAAGAAACCTAAGATTTTAGAAATAGCAGGGCAGAAACAGCAAGACAATCAAGATAAAAGAAACCTGTTCCCAAGGAAATGCTGATTGTCTGCCACTCCCCACTTTTTCTTTTTTAATAGAAGATTGAACTTGCAATCATTCTCTGTACTAGAAGTATTTCATTGAGTTGGTCCATTGGCCCACTTCCCCTGCTTAAGCAGACAGTAGGCTGACTGACTGCCAAGGTTACCAAGAGCTCTTTGGTTTTCAAATTTAAAACCCGCCAGAGACAAAAACATGAGTAGGTCATGTGACCAAGAAACAAACAGCTTCCTAACTACTGCTATAGAAGCTGAGACGGTACTGAAAACAGTTTTTTTCACAGTAACTTGGCCAAACAAAGTGGAAGCACATAACATGTAGGAAGACCTTCCTCTTCCCAGAGTAAAGCATTATCCAAATTTTTATTTTCTTGGCAAATGAAAGACTGAATTCAGTTCTTTTCTCCTTTGTACATTTTTTTGCTTCCCAAATTTAATTTTTAACCAGAACATAGCCTGTTATTCATCACTGAACTATGGCACATATCACTTACTGACTTACCTTTTTAACCATCTTTTTTTTTTTTTTCTGTGCAGTTTTTGGCCGGGGCTGGGTTTGAACCTGCCACCTCCGGCATATGGGGCCGGTGCCTTACTCCTTTGAGCCATAGGCGCTCCTTGACTTACCTTTTAATTAAAAAAAAAAAAAACCCTTATAAAAATAAGGAAAAACCCAACCATCTTTACTCATAGCACTCAGAATTAACCACTGTTAACATTCTGGCATATGTGCTTTTATCTATGTTAGTGCTTTTTAAATTACGTATGTAAAGTAGTTATTATATACTGTCCTTCTTGGAGCAGAAAAAAGGACTATTACATGTAAAGCTAAAGTATTTGTTGATTCTGACTCACAGATGCCACCACTATGAGTTTACTGTGTCTCCAGTTTTTTGTTTTTTCTTTAGTAAAATACTCAAGCATACACCAAACTAGGCAATAACACTGCCCTCTGGTCTCCAGATCTACAGCATGACTGGCACAACCTGGGTAGATAGCCTGTGGTCACCATGACTTTACAAAGACATATAGACTCAGCACACCCCATAGTGCAGGTTACATTAAATATGCTTCTTTCACACTATAATTTATTTCTGATTTTCTTTGGATTAGGCTCAGAATTGTGCGCGGTGCCTGTGGCTCAAAGGAGTAGGGCGCTAGCCCCATATACCTGTGGCAGGTTCAAACCCAGTCCCAGCCAAAACCTGCAAAAAAAAAAAAAGGCTCAGAATTGCGATATTATAAATGACAAGATGAAGAAACCAGGACCTAAACAGATGCAGCTTGCCCAAGATCGTGAGGCTGAGCAAACATTAACAGTGTCAGCACCTGGACGACCAGCTGTTCTGACTCTGAGCTATCTCTTTCAGCTACACCTCACCGTTTTCCAGACAGGTCAGCCACAGCTACATTTCTGAACTCATAACAATCATCTCAGCCAGGTGTGGTGGCTCACGCCTGTAATCCTAGCACTTTGGAAAGCTGAGGCAGGTGGATCACTTGAGCTTAGGCTGTCTCTACTAAACAGCAACAGCAAGACTCCTTCTCTACTAAAAACAGAAAAACTAACCATGTGTCCTGGCAGGTGCCTCTAGTCCTAGCTACTCCAGAGGATGAGGTAAGAGAACTGCTCAAGCCCAGAAGTTTAAGGTTAATGTGAACTATGACGCCAGGGCACTCTATCCAGGGTGACAGAGTGAGACTCTGTCTCAAAAAAACCCAAAAAACCCCATCATCTCTGTTCCTCCCCTCTTCCTTCTTATTATATCCAATAGTTAACACACTGTCATTGCTTGTATAACAATTTCTGCGTAAATAGCCAGGTGTTTTCTTGTTACCGTGGTTCCCCAGAAATGATGAAAAAAATGAACGGATTTTTACCTGTTTTTACTCCATGATTTACATTAACTTTTTATCTTGAAAATTAAACAATTAGGCTCGGTGGCCATAGCACAATGGTTAAGGCGCCAGCACTGAGGGTGGCAGGTTTGAACCTGACCTGGGCCAGCTAAACAGCAATGACAACTGCAACAAAAAATAGCTGGAGGCTGTGGCGGGTGCCTGTAGTCCCAGCTACTTGGGAGGCTGAGGCAAGAGAATAGCTTGAGCCCAAGAGTTTGAGGTTGCTGTGAGCTGTGACACCACAGCACTCTACCAAGGGCAACATAGTGAGACTCCATCTCAACGAAAAAAAAAAAAGGAAAGAAATTAAACAATTAAAACACTAATGTATTATCCTTATAATACTGTATGCTTTGTTTTGAACGTTTATAAGGTAAAACCTCATACCAATCTGCTTCATCTCATTACAGAAAACTGATGTGAACAATTTGGTATGGCTCTCTCAGTAACATATAATTTGAGTGGTTTTTTGCAGGGGGAGATTTATTTTTACATCAGTCATAAAGCTGCTCTGCAAAATGTTTTTTTCACTTAACACTATAACATGGAGATCTTTCCAACTTAGCACATAGAACTGAATCTCATTTTTTAAACTACTGTACTGTATTCTTTTGTTTTTATTTAACTGGCCACGGTGATTGAACATTCAGGAATTTTATTTTTATTTGCTGTTGCAAATAATGCTTTAATGAGCAACCTTATTTATCCATCCTTGCCACAATTACAAAAGTTTCTCCAAAGTAGAGAGACCAGGTTAATAGGTACTGTATTTTAAATTTTAAAAGATCTTGCCAAATTGTTCTCTTAAACTATTCACCTACAATATGCCAGCATTATGTTTCCCCCAACTTTCTAAAGCATGTGTTACCATTCTCCAACTAATGCTAAATTAATGGTTAGAATTCTCAGATATAAATTCATATTTTCCCTAATCATTAGGGAGATTGTCAAATACTGATCACCTATATTTTTCTTTCTTTCTTTTTTTTTTTTTAGAGACAGAGTTTTGTTCAGTTGCCCTGGCTGAAGTATAGTGGTATGTTTATATCCCACGATAACCTTGAACTCCCAGGTTTAAGCAATCCTCCCACCTCAATCAGCCACCCCAGTAGTTAAGACTACAGGCATATGCCACCACACCTGGCTAATTTTTTTTTTTTTTTTTGGCCGGGGCTGGGTTTGAACCTGCCACCTCTGGCATATGGGGCCGGTGCCCTATCCTTTTGAGCCACAGGCGCTGCCCACACCTGGCTAATTTTAATTTTCTGTAGAGACAGGGTCTCACCCTATTGCTCAGGCTAGTTTTGAACTCCTGCCCTCAAGTAATTCTCTCACCTCGACCTCCCAAAGGGTTGGGATTATAGGTGTGCACCACTGCACTGGGCCTATAGTTCTTTTTCTATGACTACATGTTCATATTCTTTTCCCATTTTCTATCCCATCATGTGATGTCTTTTCCCTGAATAACTTACATATTTCATCATGTTAAAAAGTTGCATTTTAGCCATAGCTGCAAATATTTTCTCCAATCTTTATACTTTGTTTACAATGTCTTTTTTAATGCATAAGTTTTAAAATTTTATAGGATTAAATCTACCTTTAAGCTTAAGGGTTTTATCTCCTCTTCTACCTTTCTCTCCTAGTATCAAACAAAATGATAACAATTTTATTGTAATTGTATGTATGGGTTTTTTAAATAAAATTTATTTATTTATTTATTTATTTTTTTTTTGAGATGGAGCCTCAAGCTGAGCCCCTGGGTAGAGTGCCATGGCATCACGCTCACAGCAACCTCCAACTCCTGGGCTCAAGCGAGTCTCCTGCCTCAGCCTCCCAAGTAGCTGGGACTACAGGCGCCTGCCACAACGCCTGGCCATTTTTTTTTTGGTTGCAGCCATCATTGTTGTTTGG
>CAUYTI010070290.1:0-10341 GCA_963575145.1 Galago senegalensis
GCGCCTGTGGTCCCAGCTACTTGGGAGGCTGAGGCAGGAGACTCACTTGAGCCCAGGAGTTGGAGGTTGCTGTGAGCTGTGATGCCATAGCACTCTACCTGGGGCGACAGCTTGAGGCTCTGCCTCAAAAAAATAAAATAAGATAAGATAAAAGGTGAAATAAAGGGCAGTGCCTGTGACTCAGTGGGTAGGGCACCAGTCCCATATGCCGAGGGTGGCAGGTTGGAATCCGGACCTGGCCAGCTAAAACAGCAGTGACAACTGCAACAAAAATAGCCAGGTGTTATGGTGAGTGCCTGTAGTCCCAACTACTCAGGAGGCTGAGGCAAGAGAATCACCCAAGAGAGGTTGCTGTGAGCTGTGACACCACAGAGCTCTACAGAGGGTGACAAAGTGAGACTATGTCTCAAAAAAAAAATGTGTAATAAAAGGAGGTTTTATACATACTTTGTTTCCTGTATATTATATCAATAATTTTTTGCTTAGGTAGATCTTGGTTTAAGAAAGTTTACCAGACAGAACCCCTTTCAGAATGACTTATCTAACAAAAATAACTTGACTTACAAGAAGAAAATTGGTTGAATACCTCCATCTGGATGACATACCCAAAGTAACATCATTTTAAATTCTGCTATCATGGGGGAAAATTTTACCTGTAAGAAAAATTCAGAAGATCCCTGGAATCGTAATTTCAAATGATTTTAAATAACTTTATTTTCAACTTTATTAATGAGAATACTGGGTGGACTAATTTCTATTATCATGTTGCTTTGACAACTTTTTTTAATTCTACAACTTTTTAATTCTACAACTCATTTCAAATGGAAGTAGTAAAATTCAAGAAATTATCCCGTTCATAATACATATTTGATAACATTTCCATAAATGTTATATGTCAAAATTTAGTGTATTAAACATACATATAAAATAAAGCTTGGTCAAGAGTATTCCCTGTAAGGAGCGTAAGCACCTCGAGGACAGAAACGGTGTCTCATCCTCTGTGTGTCCCCAGAACCTAGTATGCAAAAAAAAAAAAAAAAATGCACCAGAAATGTTTGTGAACTGAGCTGAAGATGGTAGTGATGAGACTGATGGGAAAGGAGTGAGGGACACTCAGCGCTGGCTATGGGGACCTGGGCCGCACCCGCCCTGCGCCCTTGGCTCTGACCTTCCGCTGTGTTACCAGTGCATGGCAGGAGACAGCCCACACTTCCTAAAGCACAGGATAAATGGATTTTATTAGAGGAAGAGTCAACAGGCTAATTCTAAACTTTAATTAGAAGTACAGGAGAAAATGTTACCATCAACTCCCAGGAGAGACAGTGGTGTAGCCCCTAACCTATGCTGGGTGGCGCTACACAGAGGATGGTCTGAGGACCACTGTCCCTTCTGACCTGTCTTCTCCAGGTGTGTAAGGACAAGGGTACCCCTAGAGTAAGACCTGGAGATATGTGTGACAGTTTGAGTCCTTTTCTGCCTGTCAAATCTAATAATGAAAAATCAGAGAGGAGATTTTGTATATCACTGGTTGTCTCCCTTTTTCTTTCTTTCTTTCTTTTTTTTTTTTTTTTTGTTGAATTCGTTCTTACTGTATCTTATAACCTCAGTCCGGAACAGATTAGAAATATAAAAGAATAACTGGGTCTCCTCCCAGACAGCTTATAGAGCACTGAGGGGTCAGCGCTGCTCTGGAGAATTCAACCAAGTTCCACACATGGACAGTCTACGGTGGTCAAGTTGTGCTCAACCACTCAAAGTGAACAAAAAAGCCTGAAAAGCCTTTTTTTTTTTTTTCAGAGACAGTCTCACTTTGTCACCCTCTGTAGAGTGCTGTTGCATCACAGCTCACAGCAACCTCTAGCTCTTGGGCTTAGGCAATTCTCTTGCCTCAGTCTCCCAGGTGGCTGGGACTACAGGAGCCTGCCACAATGCTTGGCTATTTTTTTGTTGTTGTTGTTGCAGTTTGGCCAGGGCCAAGTTTGAACCCACCACCCTCAGTATATAGGGCTGGCGCCCTACCACTGAGCCACGGGTCCTGCTCCTGAAAAGCCTTTTAACAATGAAAAACGATATATGAGAGAAAAGACCGGTCTAAAAAGTAGTGAACCAGCCATTGTAATTATTTGAAAAAGAGGCTGAGGCTCCTCCAGCCCTCTCTGCTTCCCCTTCTGGGTTAGCGCACCACCCACTGGTCACAGGCACCACCCCAACGAGCCTGGGAGTTCCTGGAGGGCAGGGATGGTGCTTCATTCATCTTCGTTTGGTCTCTGAACGCAGTAGAGACACACAATAGTTCAATGCCACTAAAAAATAGTAACCCTACCAACTCTACCATAGAGACTGAACAAAGGAGACTGAAGAACCAGGCTGTGATTCGGTGATTCATGAGAATGAAAATTACAATCCGAAGACTATTTCCTGACACATTTCCAAAATGAAGTTATACATTCCCTAATTAATGGGGTTATTGCTTCCTCATAACACTTGTATTTGTATACTAAAACATAAAGTTCTAGAATTAAGATTTACATATTTTATATATTTAATCTATCTACATGTATGTGTACACATATATATATATAATCTATATACTGCATTAGATTTAGTGAAAGAATCTTATGACCCACATACACTCACAGCATGGGCTCCAGAATGGCGAAAATGATCACCATTCAAGAGTTTTTAGAAACCTTCAATGCCCTGGATGTGAGGGACACTATTATACATGAACAGCAGTCTCACTTTAATTATAAGAAACTACTTTTAAGAGTAGTTCTTTCTCTGGGTTTCAGCTTCTCTCTGAATAAGGTGAATATTGTTGTCACATATGCATCAAATGCTATTGTAAATGGAAGAAGTTGGTAAACATTGTTTAGCTATAAGCATTCACCTATTTATTATTTATACTTATTTACATATACTTGTCTATATGTGTGTGTTACTTATTTAAATACAGCATACTAGATTCTAATTAACAAGCTGAGTTTTTTTCTCTTGCAGCCCATTAAACAAAATATGAAGTTCCCTTTAATGGCAGCTACCGGTTAATAAAATACAGATTTATAATATGTAATAAGTAAATATTTTATATATAATAAGAATTACATGTTTTATCAGCATCCAAGTGATTTGTTAAGATGTTTTAAAAAAAAGCAAAATTTTCCAAAAAGAAGCTCAACCCCCTCTAAATCTATAAAATTGAACACAAAAAATGAACTTGTCCAACACCTATGGAATCTGGAATCCAGAAGTCTCTTCTTGTGATATCCAAATGTTGGGGGGGGGAGTATATTGAAAGAGCTTTTCCAATTACTACTGCAGTGTTAGAATTAATCTTGAATTTTCTTCTCTCATTTGATTTATCATAAAAACTTAGCACTATTTAAACACAGTTGGATATTAAAATCCCAAGTTCATAAAGGATCAAGTTTCCATTTATCCACTAAGAACCAAAGAACACATCTGCATCTTTTCTGTTTGTACTTCTCTCATTTTATTTTCTTGAAAGAAAGAAGAGAAATAAAGGTGCTCTCCTATGAACTTGTCATTCAATAGCTTTATCAGTTTACTGCAGCGTTTGTCTTCCGTCCAGATTTCACAGTTGATAAAGGGAATTAATTATATTCCTTCCCATCCTCATAAGAAAAGACCTCGCCACCCAGATGACCAGGATGGGGGCCAATACCTTGAGCTCACTTAATTCTAAACTGAGCTTATTGCTATTCCCCTTCCTACTTAACCTACTCACATCTATCCTGCATTCCCTGCTATTAATAGCAGTACAATACTATCCTCACAGTTACTTGAAACGAGACATCTTGGGAGCATCATTTGCCCATCATCTTGATTTTCTTCCATATCCAGTTGCCAAGTCTTGCCCATTCTTCCCCTGAACTCTCTCATACCACCCATAATTTCCATGCATTTTCACTTACACCAGCTTGGGACCTCATTATTTCTTGCTTGAACCATCAGCCAGCTCTTTCTCCCTTTCATGCTACTCTTATATGCCAAGTGAAGCCTTCCTGAAAGAATTCAGGAAAACACCAATCACGTGATTCTCCTGCCGAGAAATCTTAAACATCTTTCCAATGCCTAACAAACAACATCCAACTTATTTGAGGACTCCCATAACCTGCTCCCAATCTACCTTTCCGGTTCTATTTCTCATACTATTTGGTTAAGGCAGTTAGACAGACATGAGCAGGGTGGGATGTGGTTAGGCTATTTTGGACTGGCTTGGGTCACGGTGACCTGGGCTATTATGAGAATGGGGCTTATTGCTAATCGAGGCCGTGTAGGTGCAAAACCCTGCAGGTGGGTTGTTGTGAGGAGCTGGTTGTTTCAGGAACAGATTAATTTCCCTGGAACTTTCTAATATGGACAGATAGATACAAATTGTTATGGGAACATGTTATGGGAATGGAGTTGATCAAGACTATGGGAACTTCCAGGAAACAGCTGATACCATTCAAAAGATGTGTATAAAATCCAGCACTGCCTTCTCCATGATGCCTGTGGTTGCTAAGACGAGGCCTGGTTTGCTGTCCAGACTATTATAATAAACGTCTCCTGACTATTATCATAAACATCTCCTTCTTTGCTAGCACTTCACTATTCTTGCTCTCTTTAATCATATTGGCAACTACCGCCCACCATCACTACACCGCCCTAACATTTGGCAAGCCAGCCCAAAGCATCTCTAGTATAAACTTGGGCTGCTTGCACCTGCTTGCTCTGCTCATTCATTCCATCAGCTCAGTACCAATCACCATGCTTTGGTACTGGGAACCAAGAATAAGGGAACTCGACATCTGGCCCCACCCCTAACACTACTAGCCATCCTGGCAGTATGAATGGTTACTTCCTATAATGTAGCCAGTCCGAACTTCTCAATGTTCTCATTAGGCATCCTGCTTTCTTCACTCGAGTCTTCATTCATGTGGTTTTCCCTACTTGAGATGCCATTTCTCTGCATCTTTGCGTGTTTAAGTTCCAGGCACTCATCGATACATGAGTCACAGGGCTGCTCCCTCATAACTGTCCTCCGTCACTCTCTCCAGTCCACTGCTGCCCTAGCAGAAATATGCACAAGTAACACCTTCATCTCTCTTACTGGACGTGTCGATGTCTACCCGGTGTATTTGTTTTATACATGTTTTGCCTCCCACTCTAGAAAATAAGCTAACACTTATTAAGGCTTACTCTGGTGGCCAGGCACTTGTTAACGCACTCTACCTACACACACATGGTCTCATTCACTCTTTGCAACCATCCTTTTACAGGTGAAGAACATGAGCTAAAGAGAGGTTCAACAACTCACCTGAGACCACACACTTCTTCAGTGTGTGTGTAACACACCCCCAGCTCTGAAAGGCTCAAGACAATGATTGCACATATTAAAATTCCAGTAATGATACATGAAATGAAAACATTCTATAAAATTTTAAATTAGAAGATAGCAAAGGGATACCCAGGTACCTATTCAATTTAATACAAAGTTACTTATCATGGGATTACCTAAAGAGAGTTAAATCTCTGCTAGATACGGAAGCATTCATTTAAAAAGAATTATGATTTTTTAAAACCATAAAGAAGTTAATGCTTATTGGATACCTATTATTCACGGGCAGAATCCTAAGAACGTGTCCATTATTCACTCATTTAATTCTGAGAACCACACGATTTCTATTCTTAGAGCAGGATAATTAAGATACAAAGACACAACTATCTTGCTCAAGCTCCCACGGCTAACAAGGATTCAGAGGAGAAATCTAGACGGAGATGTCCTGGCCCAGAACCCACCTGCTGAATCATGGCGCCAGGATGTCCTCTCACCCCCAAGTTTGCTTCTAGGCTCAGGGGTCTCAGGACAGTCTGGATTATCTGCTAGTTTGGGACCTTCGCTTACTTGAATTCAGAAATACATTACACTTAATTTTTAAAATATCCCCTGGCAAATCTGTCTACTGCGATCTCAGAGAACTCTGATTATTCACAATAGTTAACAGTAGTTAACATAGTCATCAAAAACCTTGTAGGATAAAAAAATTTAAGGACAAAAACAACACACGTGACTAGCCAGAAGCATTATCTTTTAACGTCAGGCTCCAGAGGGGAGCTGCCCTTCCCCTCAACACCCATCCTACGCATCCCCTATCCACAGCAACGACTCCCAAGGCATCGGGAGAAGCACCAGGGGCTGCCATTTACGCATGGATAAACTGTACACTCACATCTTGAGAAAGAGTCCCATATGGGAAAAGAAAGAACATAAACAGAAGAAATATGCCAGTGTAGGAACAGAAATTGCCCTTAAATGACAGATTCTCCTGACACAGAATGAAAGATAAGTCTAATTCCCCGGAGGAAAGAATGGGGAAATCAGGACAGCTTTCATTTGGAAATGATAACATATTAAGAACAATTTTACTCGTAGGTTTTCCAGTCTTTGAAACTCTGACACTTGGGATTCTCAGAAATGGCATTCTTCTCGTCACTATCACCATTATATGTGCCAATATACATACCAGGGCAAACATGTGAATGCTCCTTGACCAGTGTGTAATGCCTGATGGCCTAAGAAATCAAAACGTTCATACCTTTTTATTGAAATTCAATTTCAATCTATCCAACTTTTCCAAACAAAGTATATTTATATATTAAATCTGAACCCAAAAGTCAGTATTTGAAAATTTTTCGTTCTGGAAAATTTACATATCAGAATCATTTTTGTCTATGATACCATGTTATGATACAACTTTTAATTTGCATAAAATGTGTCTTTAAAGGACCCCGTAGAGCAGAGAAAGCCCCTAAATGTGGGCTACTAACACTTGATATATATATACCTGAAAATGTAAAGAGTATTATGAATAAAAGGTTGTTCTAAATTATCTCCTTGATATATGCTACCGAATGTCATATTTGTTCTTTAATGAAAAATCAATTTATATTTCTATTACCTACTGTATGCAGGTAAACATATAAATATAAAGATACATAGAAGGGACATATTTCCCCACCATCTTTATCCCTGTTTATCAGCTAGAGTGAAAATGTGGAGAACCACAGTGAGAACACACAGTTAAAACAAATTGAGGATGACTCAAATTCAGTTACAAGGACACTGACACTTGTTTCCTCAGTTGGTTGGCTAATGAGAGAGACATATTAGGGTGGTGCCTGTGGCTCAAGGAGTAAGGTGCTGGCCCCATATACCGGGGGTGGGGATGGGGGGTGGGGGGTGTGGCAGGTTCAAGCCCAGCCCCACCCGAAAAAAAAAAAAGAGAGACATTTTAGATAAATTCCTCAATTCTCCTTCAAAAAGTATTAGGCTTTTCTAGCCTTCAAATTAAAAAAAAACTATCTGTGGAAGGTAATGTTTCTTTTTCTTTTATCTGAAACAGTACAAGAGAGAATAACAATGTTTAGAATTTTCTGGAAAGGGAAAACACCAGTGAATTAACTTACCTCTAAGGCAATTTTCTCATTTAGTGCAAGTTCTTATGGGCTTTTTTTTTTTTTTTAAATCACTCATCCCAGAAACTGAACCTTGTTTTGGGCAACCCCACTCTTTGCTACTTTCATTCAGTTATTTAAACGTACCCTAAGTTTTCCCCTCTGATGAGACGCTCACCGTGAGGGCAGTCTTCTGAAGGCAAACTAAAGCTAATGAGTACCTGGGTATTTATTTTATCATCCTTCCAGTTTGAAAAGCCAGAGGAAAGATCATCCATGGCCTCTCAACGTCTTCTAACAAAGTTGTTTGCCTACATGGGTCATCTTACCTCGAATAGTGGTGAGGTTATGATAGCCACACCCATATCATCCACTTGTTCATGTCAGTCACTGGCCCTTCAGCTAGGAGATGACAATAATTTGGCTGCAAAGAGGCTACACTGGATATAAATTAGTTTTCCGAAACATTTCTCCTATTGTAAACTGCACATGGAAACTCATTGTACAAGCACACTTCGTTTCTTCAGGAGTTCTACCTCTAAACAATCCACGAAGTTCTCAAAAGGGCTTTTTCTAAATTCTTCTAAAATAATTCATTGTTTGATTAAAAAAAGAAGTGTGCTGAATCAGGTATATGTTATGTCACAACAGGAGAGATGAAGTATATTTGTATCATCCATGACATTTCAAGTTTGTATATGCTGCTGACTTAAAAGAGCTGCAAGAAATTTGCAAAGTTTATATAATTGGTAAACATCGTTTGCCTGTATGGTGAGTTGTTGGGCTCCAAAGCCTTGCAAAGGAGTAAATTTGGCTATTTATCACATCTCTCAACAGAGTACTCACTTAGCCAAGCTGTATATATTTAGTTCTGCTAATCTTCTCTCATAAGTCAGTCTCTTTAACTCATTAATCTTCCTTTTGCTTGTCTCTGATTGTTTCCATGTGGTTTACCAGGAAGGTAAAATTTACTAAAGATTATCCCCTTTTCTTTCTTTCTTTTTTCTAGAGACAGTCTCTCACTTTGTTGCCCTCAGTAGAGTGCTGTGCTATCAGAGCTCACAGCACCCTCCAGCTCTTGGGCTTAAGCGATTCTCTTGCCTCAGCCTCCTGAGTAGCTGGGACCACAGGCACCCGCCACAATGCCCAACTGTTTTTTGGTTGCAGTTTGGCTGGGGCTGGGTTCGAACCCGCCACCCTCTGTAGATGGGGCCAGCACCCGACTCCCTGAGCAACAAGTGCCGCCCTCTCTGTCTTCTTAATTACAATTCAAAGGAGTATAAACTTCTGGAGGGCTGTTCTCCTGAACTAAAATTGAGTTACAGAAATAAGATGCCTCATTGGAGATGATCTTGAATCATCTTCTCTATTGCTAGCTGACAAGGTTTTAAACCATATTAATTGGGAACACTGCGTTTGTTGCTTGTTTCTTGTAGGAAAGAATAAATCACAGCTGAGCACCTTCCGATCTGTAGACTATGGCGAATCCACGTGTTTGTTCATGTTTGTGTGTGTGTGTGTGTGTGTGTGTGCTGGGATTTCCTACGGTTGTTCAATGACTTGTGCTAAAATAATTCTTGAAGAAACTGAACTGCATTTTCAGTTGTACAGGCACTGTAACAATTAGTCCTTTTCCTTTCGAAAATTACTGTGTCGAAAAGATTTCTGACATTATTTTCCAGTGAACATTCAGGACCCTTTCTTATCAAATTATTACAGCCCTAATTAACTTGTATTCTTCTCAATCCACTGCTGTGCCTAAAGTGGAATCCAAAAAACTTAAATCTGGAGGTGTAAATAAAACATAAGGAAGTGACAAAATTAAATAATATAAGGTCTTTTACTGAAGAGAAGGTTTAAAATACATGGAAATAAATAGTTTTGTATTCAGAGGGATGCGAAACTTAGGGATAGAAAGATTTAAAGATGATTGAGGGATTGAAATTTAAGATAGGATTGGCAAGATCCTGGGAGATGTGGAAAGGGACAAAAGAATTTAGGTATTGGGGGAAAAGCCTGCAATGAAAAATGTAGATGCATTCGGTAGAACAGTAGAAGAAAGTAAGCTCAAGTTATTCAACAGAACACTAATAATACACCATGGTGGAATAAAACGGTAAAAAGTGACTACCACATCCAAAGGAATAATAATGAGAACACAGGCCGGATAATTAAAATAACAATGGGGTGGGCTGGCTTCACATGATATGAACAAGTCCAAGATTTGTCTAGCCCTCATAATCAAGACTCCATTTTGGAGTCCACTTAAAAAAATAACTTTACCAGTATTTTAGATTAGGATATGAATAGCTCAGAGTTGGCATTAAAAACACAGAAGTGTCCAAACAAATTGTTAGCAAGACTTTTAGTGGCATAGTAGAAAAGAAGGGACGAGACCAGAAAAACTTGAATGCGCTCTGACTCTGCCATTGGCTTTCTGCACAGCAACTAGCCTGGACTTGCTATTTTTATCTGTAAAATGCTTGAATAATGGGGGCGAGGCACAATTGTAAGAGGGACTTTGCCTAACAAATGCAATCAGTGTAACCTGGTTTCTTATACCCCCCTCAGTGAATCCCCAATAATAAATAAAATAATTGTAAATAAATAAACAAATAAATATCCTTCCCACTCCTTGTGATAAATAAAACTAATGTATTGGCTCGGCGCCTACAGCTCAACTGGCTAAGGCGCCAGCCACGTACACCTAAGGTGGCAGGTTCGAATCCCCAGCCCTGGCCTGCCAAACAACAATGACGGCTGCAACCAAAAAATAGCCGGGCGTCGTGGCGAGCGCCTGTGGTCCCAGCTACTTGGGAGGCGGAGGCAAGAGACTCGCTTGAGCCCAGGAGTTGGAGGTTGCTGTGAGCTGTAATGCCA
>CAUYTI010070292.1:0-10044 GCA_963575145.1 Galago senegalensis
TGTTCCCTCACTGTAATTGGGGAGAACTCCAGGTCCAGACTTGGAGCCGAGTCCAGGCTGAAAACAGCTCCACGCAGCTGGGCTGGAGGAGCGTCGCAGGCGCAGAGCAATAGCCAGAATCACCGCGAGGAGGAAGAGCACCGAGATTAAGGCCAAGGCCACCACCAGATAAAACTGCAGCTCAGCCTGGGGTTCAGGGGGCATAGGGCTGTCACTGAGCTTTGGCAGTACTTCTTGCAGACTATCAGCGAAGACCAAGTGCAGCGTGGCAGTGGCCGAAAGGGGCGGCTTTCCACCGTCACGCACCGCGACCAGTAGGCGCTGTCTGGCCGCGTCCCTGTCGCCCAAGGCACGCGCGGTGCGCACCTCGCCAGTGCGCAGCCCCAGGCTGAAGAGCCCAGGCTCGCTGGCCTGCAGCACGTGGTAGGACAGCCAGGCGTTGTGTCCAGAGTCTGCGTCCACCGCCACCACCTTGGTGACCAGGTAGCCAGGCTCCGCGGCGCGCGGCACCATATCGAAGAGCGCCGAGCCATCCGGCTCCAGCGCCGGGTACAGCACCCGCGGCGCGTTGTCGTTGCGGTCGTCCACCAATACGCGCAGGCTCACATTGGCGCTGAGCGCGGGTGAGCCCTGGTCGCGGGCCTGCAGCGTCAGCTCAAAAGCGCGCAGCTGCTCATGATCGAAGGCGCGCTGGGCGAACACCACCCCGCTCTGAGCGCTCACGGACACATAAGACAATAAGTCCCGTGGCTCCAAGTCGCTGGCTACGATGGAGTAAGAGACGCTGCCATTGGGTCCCAAATCCGGATCAGAGGCGCTAACTTGCGCAATTGAGGCTCCTGGCGGGTTGTTCTCTGCTACGTGGACCAAGTAGGAACTCTGGTGAAAAACCGGTGCATTATCATTGATGTCAGAGATGTGCAGAGTGACGCTTATGCTGGAGGACAGAGGCGGCTTGCCCCTGTCTGTGGCTGTGATGGTGACATTGTATTCTGGGATCTGCTCCCGGTCCAGAGCCCTGTCTGTCACTAGTTTGTAATAGTTCTTCGAGGAAGATTTCAAAATAAACTTGCCATTTCCCAAAACGCGACAGTAAACTTCTCCATTTTCTCCAGAGTCTCTGTCTCTTGTTTTTATCAAAGCGATCACTGTTCCTGGAGGTGAATCCTCCGGTAGAGGAGTCAATACTGAAGTCACTATCACTTCTGGCGCACAATCGTTCTCATCAAGAATTTCGATTTGGATACTGCAGTGGGCTGCTAGATCTCCAGGATCTTTTGCTTCTATACTCAGAGTGTAACTATTAGCAATTTCAAAATCCAAATCATTTTTTGTTGTGATTTCTCCCGTTATTTTATCTAAATTGAAAAAGTGTTGCACTTGTTCATCCACATTATGAAAAGAGTAGGTGATGTGTGCGTTGACCCCCTCGTCCAGGTCGGTGGCCATCACTTGAAGCACAGAGGAGCCTGGGGGCACGTCCTCCCGCAGAGAGACCCTATATACATCCTGGCTGAACACTGGAGGGTTATCGTTAGCATCAGTCACTTGGATTCGTATTTGGGTAGTTCCACTTTGAGGTGGGTCACCACCGTCCACAGCTGTGAGGACCAATAGGTGGACATTATTTTCTTCTCTGTCCAGAGAATGTTTCAGAATCAACTCAGGATATTTACGTCCATCTGGAGTCTGTTTCTCGATGAGATCAAAATACTCATTGTCATTAAGGTGATATCTTTGTAGTGAATTAAGACCAACATCTGAATCCAACGCTGGATCTAGAGGAAATGTTGTACCTGCTTTAGTGGATTCCCCAATTTTTAAATCAACCATACTCTGTTTGAACATTGGAATATTGTCATTTATATCTTGCACAGTTATTGCTACATGGAAAATATTTAGCGGGTTTTCAGTGACAGTATCAAAATCCAGAATACACAGAAGCTGCTTTCCGCAAATCTGCTCTCGGTCTATTCTGTCACCCACAAGTAAGTCCCCGGTCTCTGGGTTTACACTAAAATATTCCTTCTCTGCGCTAACCCGCAGCTTCCGGACCGCCAAGTCCCGGACACTGAGCCCCACATCCTTGGCGAGGTTTCCTACCACCGAGTTCTTGGCCAGCTCCTCGGGAATTGAATAGCGGATCTGGTCTGGGAGAGCCCGGTGAAACAAAGACAGCATGAAGAGCCACAGTACCTGCAGCCACCGCACCTCACTGAACCTTCCCAAGCCCGGCTTCATCTTCTATCTTCCTCCGCGCTCCTCTGCTCTCCTGCCACTAGGAAAACAAAGCTCTCCGTGGATGGCAGAATCCTGGCTACAGTCACTTTCCCTGCTTTTGTTTTCTGATCCGAATCTGTATCGGCCTCCTCTGTGTGATTAGTCTGAGCAGGAAGTTACCTTCTAAGAGACTCTCAAACGCGTCTCTGCGGTCTTTTCTCAGTTCTTTGACCTACAGCGACGCCCAGAGGTTTTCTCAGAAAACCGCAGGAATGTTTTGTAAATGTCTGCAAAGAATTCTTTCTTTCGTGGATTTATAAAGAGTGTTTATTTGTTTTTAAGAAAGTAATATATTAAAATCGTTCCAAATTCAAAAGGTACATACATCATATGTTCTCCCTCTCATCATCGCTTTTGATAACACATTTTCCCAACAGAAATAAGTGTTGTTTCTGTATCTCCTTTCACAGATACGATTTGTATAGTCCCGCAGATTTTTACAAACGTTCTTCTCCCATTTTTGACACAAATGTAAGCATCCAATACACAATGATCTGCACCTTGCCATTTTCATCCACTTAATCTTGAAGATCATTTAATATCATATAAGTACAGAAAGAGGTTTCTCCTTTCCCCCTCCTCCCGTGTAGAGGCGGGGTCTGGCTATGTTGCTGGCCTCAAACTCCTTGGCTCAACTGATCTTCCTGCCTCAGCTTCCCTAGTTAGTTGAGACTACTGGAACTTTGTACTGCCTTGGCCGAGTTTTCCATTTACCACTCATAGCCACATAGTAGTCCATCATATGGATATGCTACAACAACTAATTTAATCAGAAATACTTTCTAGAAACAAACCCAGTGCCTATTCAACAAAAACATATTTTCCACATGACATTAGGTAAATTATCACTTTCCCAGGCATTGAAACATGTATGACTCTGATTCTGGAATGTATTCCTAATGCTATCTGAATATATTTGACCCAGGTTCAGGAAAATCGAAAATTTTCAAATTATACTTTAGAGCTTCAGGTTTTGTTTTGTCTTGTTTTTGTTTCTGTTTTGAGACAGAGTCTCATTCTGTTGCCCTGGGTAGAGTACCATGGTGTCATCATAGCTCACAACAACATCAAACTCTTGGGCTCAAGTGATCCCCTTGCCTCAGCCTCCCAAGTAGCTGAGACTACAGGCACATGTCACCAAGCCCAGCTTGTTTTTTCTATTTTTAGTAGAGACAGGGATCTCACTCTTGGTCAGGCTGGCCTCAAACTCTGGAGGTCAGGTGATCCTCCCACCTTGTCCTACCAGAGTGCTAGGATTACCGGCATGAGCCACCCCGCTGATCCAGAGCTTCAGTATTTTAAATAACTCCTCTTCAGATATGAATTGTCTCTCAATATTCACTTGTTATTCTCTTTCCTACCCCAACACTTGCTAATTGTATCACATCATATTCCAGTTTACTACATATTTCACTGTAATTTTCCATGAATATGAAACCATGTGGAAACTAAAACCCTCCTTCTTAAGTTGAAAGAAGCATATCTCCACAACTTCCAGTTATCAGAATACACTAATTTGTGTAGACATTGGCATTCATGAATTCTGAATTAATTCAAAGAACTAAGTAAAGGCCAAGGAACCAAAATGTTGCATATTCCTTACAAATAAAATATTTTCTCCCATATCAGATCACCTCAGAGCCACATAATAAAAGAATTATATGCCATCAATTGTAGGGACAGGGATGATGCCTGTTTACTAAGTAGCAGGAGCTATTATCAGTTCAGAATCCAAGTCATTTAAACTTTGTAAGAGGCTTACATGATAAAAAGTAGAAAGACTTCAGAAAGACTTTTCCTTAGAAATCAGGAACAGTCTTAAAGTAATGCCACACCAGGCATTTAGAAATTATTAAAATTACTCATATAATTTACTTAAATATAAGTGAAATAAAATGGGCAATATTTCAATAATCTCAGATGTGCACTGAAGGAATCACATATAGTCATTGCTAGTACAACTCAGAACAGGAACAACAAATATTCAAAATATACTGGTCAATTGAGAAAATATCTCTGTTAAAGTTATATGAAAAGTTACATTTCTCCAACAATACATAAATTGCTATTTTCTATTATAAAAGAAAGTAACCTTTCAAGGAAAGAAAAGTAAACTTCAAGCAAAGCTTGATAGAGTGAGAAAAGAGGGAATTTGTCATTTTCTATCTTGTGAATTATTTTTTGAAAAGAGAAAAAATTTAAATCGTCCCGATTTAACAATAACTTCCTGTGAAAGAATGCCATGAATTTATACAATTGCCTTCTATTTCATAGGGCAAAGCCATCCTTTCAGTATTGCCTAAGGGAAAATGATATTTAAGAAGCGAGATGTTTGAGAGGTTTAAAATTTAAACATTTCTGCTGAAAGTACAACTGAATAAAGACAAAAAGAATAAGTAATAAACTAATAGCTTTTTTGCATAGTAGTTATCAATCATTATTGTTTCTTCCCTTTAAAGTCATAGACCATTAATACAGAAGTGCCTTTATTGAATATATTACATGCCTTATGTAATTGGAAATATTTACAGAGCTCCGTGTCTATGTTTCAGTGTAATAAGAATGATTATACAATTTACTTACCTGAAGATTAGAGTCTCCTTTTGTTTCAAGTAAATCCTGAGTTATCAGAAGAGGCTCACTTTTCTCACAGCTCTCCTGGCTGATGAGCGTGTCTGCATAGTTGGGTTGAGGGAAGATTAGGTGACTATTTCTTGAGTCCGCAGTGAGGGAGACCTCATGGGAATAGGTCTGCAGGAAAGCCTGCACCCCTTCTATACCCACAAAGTGGGAGGCAGGCACGCCCCCCAATTCATCTCTGGAAGCTTGGAGCAGGCGTGATTTATGCCACCGCCGAAGCCTGAGTGCCAGAAGCATGATGACGAAAACAAGAAAGACGCAGGATACCAAAGCCACTGCCACCACCAGGTACAGCGTGAGGCCTGAATCATCAGGATCAGCTGTGGTCTTGATGCTGCCCAGGTCGGCCAGGACCTCAGGAATGTTGTCAGCCACAGCAACGGTGAGAGTGACCGTGGTTGAGAGAGGGGGCTGGCCATGGTCCTGGACGGCCACCACAAGGCTCTGTTTCAGTGCATCTCTGTCCAGTAGGGCTCGTGCAGTGCGCACCTCACCTGTGTGCAGCCCCACGGAGAAGAGTCCTGGCTCACTAGCCTTGAGCAGGCGGTAAGACAGCCAGGCATTCTGGCCCGAGTCTCTGTCCACTGCCACCACCTTGGTCACCAGGTAGCCAGTCTCTGCAGAGCGGGGTGCCAGCTCCACACCTGTTGAACCATCTGTAGGAAGGGCAGGGTACAAGATCTCAGGTGTATTGTCATTCTGGTCCAGCACAAACAGGCTCAGTGACACATTGCTGCTGAGCGGGGGGTTTCCGCTGTCGCTGGCTGTCACTTGTAGCTGTATGTCTCTAAACTGCTCATAATCAAAGGAACGCAGGGCATATAGGACACCAGTGTTGGAGTTGATGGAGATGTAGGAGGACAGGGGCACACCCTGGAAAGTGTCCTCAGTCAAGGAGTAGGAGATTCTGGCATTCTCACCACTGTCAGGGTCCTGGGCTGTAATGGATAAAATAGAGGCTCCTCTGGGGTTGTTTTCTGGAATGTAGGCAGAATAGAAGGCTTGAGGGAAAATTGGTGGGTTGTCATTGATGTCTCCCACGAGTGTCGAGATGTGAATCTCTGTAGACAATGGTGGAGTTCCTTGGTCAGTAGCAGTTATTGTGATATTATATTCTGAGACTTCTTCCCTGTCTAGAGTTCTATGTGTTAACAATCGATAATAATTTCCATAGGTCTTTTCAAGTGTGAATGGCAGATTATCTGGAATAGAACATGTGATGAGACCATTCTCTCCCGAGTCATTGTCTTGCACATTGAAAAGTGCAATTACTGTGCCTGGGGGAGAAGTTTCTTGAATTGTCCTGGTGAGAGATGTAACTGTGATTTCTGGAGTGTTGTCATTTACATCCAGAACTGTCACCAGTACCTTACTTCTGGCTCTGAGACCAGGACCATCATGGGCTTCTACATCTATGTCATAGAATCCAGAGTCCTCATAATCCAGATCCTCCAATATTGTTATTTCCCCACTCAAAGAGTTCAACTGGAATAGCTGGGATATTTTGTCTCTGACTTTCCGAAAAGAATATGTCACTTCTCCATTGGCTCCTTCATCTGGATCAGTGGCTTTTATAGTGAGTAGCTGGCTGCCCACAGGCACGTTCTCACGAACACTTACGTGGTACTCTGGCTGAGTGAATATTGGAGCATTATCGTTGATATCCACGAGTGTTATGTGAATCTTGGCAGTGCCAGACCGAACTGGGTCACCACCATCGAAGGCAGTGAGAACCAGGTGGTGAACTGCCTCTTCCTCCCGATCTAGGGCACGCTCTAGCACCAGCTCGGGATACTTAATCCCATCGGCTCCGTTTTGCACGTCCAGGGAGAAGTAGCCATTTGGGCTGAGCTTATAACCCTGCAGGGAATTTATACCTACATCTGGATCAAAAGCTTCAGGAAGAGGAAATCTCGTCCCAGGATTTTCATTTTCAGCGACTTTTATTTCTCTCTGCTCTGTTCCAAAGGTGGGCGCGTTATCATTAACATCGATTATTTCCACTTCTACTCCAAAAATCTTTACTTTATCCTCTAGGAGAATCTCCAGGTTTGCCATACATTTGGAAGATCTGTCACACAGCTCCTCCCGATCTATCCTGCCAGCTGTGACCAAGGTGCCGCTCCGCGGGTTCAAAGCAAAAAGTTGGGTCCTACCTCTGGAGACGATGCGGACTCCTCGCTCCGCCAGCTCCCGGGGCTCCAGTCCCAGGTCCTTGGCGATGTTGCCTACCACAGAGCCTTTGTCCAGCTCCTCTGACACGGAGTAGCGGATCTGTTCCGCCCGGATTTCCCGCAAGGCCACCAAGAGAATGCAGATCTTGACCAAGCAGCTGCAGTCTGGGCGGTGGGAAGGAGCCGCCATCACAGCTCTGCCACGGAATACCGTGCGCTTCGATTTTCCCTCTGTGGTGCCCGGAGGAGCCCTAAAATCTTCAGAATCCAAAATAAATTGCTTTCATCGCTGGGTGCTGGAGCTGTCGGGGTCCAGAATGAAGCTTTGGTAAAGCCCCTAAAGCAGTGCTTTGTGCTGCAGAGGTCTTGTGGTTCGTATTTCATTTCTGGCTGTCTTTTTTCGCCCGATTGGTGAACAGCGACACCCAGAGTCCTAACCTGCTACTGCAATTTATTCTCAATACAAGTAAAAAAGTTATCACTTTTATACACATTTTCCATTCCTAATCTTATTTCTCTCAAGAGAATAAAAGTCAAATTACTATTGTTTTATTTGCAATGATAATACAAGAATGATCTAAATCTTTTTTACAATAAATTTTATAAAGTTATTTATTTTTCAGAGAAAATAATGCTTTTTTTTTTTTTGCTAAGAATGTTTTCTATCTCTTTTCAGTTTTTGCACTATTCCTCTCCATAACCCTTTCTCACCACAGTGTACTGCATGAGGAACATATTTATCCTTCTTAAAAACAGGAGTGGACTTGGAGAATGGGGGAAAGATATAGGTGAAACGACAGTGGAACTCGGAGGTTGGCTTTAGTCACAATATATACAGAAACAAGTTTCTTCACATGAGTTACCCTTTGGGAGCTGGAGCAACTTTTCATTCCCTTGCAAGAAAGTATCTACTGTTTAAGAGATAGTCTTACTCCAGTGAAAATGGGTATGACAAATATAATAAGTTTGGGAAGAGAATTTGCTCATTAATTTTGTATACAGTAAGTAGATTCTGGGCACAATTTATGCCTGTGACTGTCTTATTAACAGTGTGTCCTTAATCCTTAGAACAACACCTTCATAGGGTAGGCATTCAACAAATATTTTTTCAATGTTTCATGAACAAGTTATCAATGTGAACACAAAGCCTAAAACTATGGGTAAAGAACTCTGATCTTAAAAATATATTTATTTTATATTAGAGGTAAAGAGACAAAAAAATTAAAGAGTAGGCAATATTTCAGTGATTTCTTCATATAAGACACATATGCTATTATTTTACCATTACTTCTAAGTTTATTTTAGTTTTGATTTTAGAAATAGCCAGTAAAGGGAAATATTTTGGTAGTTATAGGTGCATGAACATTGACTATTGCATAGCTTTCTTATTCTATACATAGAGTAATTTACTAACCTGAAAAATTGAGATAAAGTAATAAGTTATCAGTTCTTAAGATTAATCCTCACTCAATAATTCACATTTAGGAATGATCAATATTGAAGTCTATTAATTATATACAATTTTTAAATCTTCAGACTTTGAGAGAGTAGTTTAAAGGTATTTTTCACAATCCTCAAAGACTCACGAGTTCCTGAGGAATGGAAGATAAAATAAGATGTTTTAGAAATGAATTTGATAATGCGCTTTAAAAACTCTCAAAATATTTGTAGATTTAACTCATTTCATAGCAATGTATCCTTAAGAAACAGTTAGTGGGTCTGGTGCGGTGGTGCGGTGGCGCGGTGGCGCAAGCCTGTAATCCCAGCACTTGGGAGGCCAAGATGGGTAGACTGCCTGAGCTCACAAGTTCAAGACCAGCCTGAGCCAGAGCGAGATCTTGTCTCTAAAAACAACTGGGCATTGTGGCCAGAGCCTATAGTCCCAGCTACTTGGGATGCTGAGGCAAGAGAATCGCTTAAACCCAGGAGTCTGAGGTTGCTATGAGCTATGACTTCACAGCACTCTACCAAGGATGACAAAGTGAGACTCTGGCCAAAAAAAAAAAAAAAAAAAAAAGAAAGAAAGAAAAGAAAAGAAACAGTAATATATAAAATGTTTTATAAACCAAAGTGTTGATTACATCCCTTTTTATAATAGTGACACAGAAAGATCATAAAGGATTAAGAATTGATTAAGAAAAGTGTGAAACATCCTTGAGAGAAATGATGAGGTGGGAATAATATTGACCCAAAGTTAGTGATGCAAATGTAAAGTTTGGCAATACTTGCTACTTGTGATAAGACTAAGAAATGTTAAGAGTTTTAATTATTGGAAGGCTGTGTTAAATATGCACATTACTGCAAAAAGGTAAAGAACTAGAATATAATTGGTGAAGATGCACATAAACTTTAACTTGAGCAGAAAGAACTGTCAATACATTTATAAAGAACTAAGCTTAGCATAACTTAAAAAATTAGTATCACACATCAACTAAAAAGGGGCACTGTCAAAGACAAAGGTAGTGACATCCAGGAGACAGGTCTTGTCGGCAAGAGTTGGCAACCATATAGAAATGCCAATAGTAAACATTGAAAATCAATAGTTGGATAATTACCAAGATGGTGGGGCAATCAAAAACGAATCTCCACTCATCCAATACACTCCTTTCCCACTAGATACCATAATTAGAAAAAAGAAGGATGACCAAATTTAATTACACACGATTGAGAAGCAAATACAATATATAAAATTTAAATAAGTTTGTGGAAACTCACGTGAGAGGAAAAGGAAGCATCATAAGCGATTTGGGGGTCTTCCTCACTGGCACATACAACAGTAGAAGGATCATCACTCAGGAGATCCTGAGGGGGAGCCACTTCCGCAGTCACATTGAGAAAATTAAACTCTGTCTTTGCTGATTGTGAGGCAACACACAGATTGTAGGCATAGGGCAATGTTCCCTCACTGTAATTGGGGAGAACTCCAGGTCCAGACTTGGAGCCGAGTCCA
>CAUYTI010070296.1:0-10033 GCA_963575145.1 Galago senegalensis
CCTGTAGTCCCAGCTACTTGGGAGGCGGAGGCAAGAGACTCGCTTGAGCCCAGGAGTTGGAGGTTGCTGTGAGCTGTAATGCCACGGCACTCTACCCAGGGGGACAGCTTGAGGCTCTGTCTCAAAAAAAAAAAAAAAAGAGAATCACCTAAACCCAGGAGTTGGAGATTACTGTCAGCTGTGACGCCACAGCACTCTACCAAGG
Organism: Galago senegalensis; assembly: GCA_963575145.1. NCBI lineage: Eukaryota > Metazoa > Chordata > Mammalia > Primates > Galagidae > Galago > Galago senegalensis. Next base: position 206 of record CAUYTI010070296.1, read on the forward strand.
GTGATAAGATGAGACTGTATCAAAAGGAAAAAAAAAAAAACTAAATACAAACTACTAGTTAAACAACAATTTGGAGATGAACAGATTAACACATTCCTCAAGTTGTCTAATGAGCACCTACTCTGTACCCCGCCCCATGGGCAGAAGAGATAAATAATAACAGACTCAAACTCCCAAAAAAGGGGAGGGGGAAACCACACAAATTAATACAATGTTATAATCACTCAAGGAACAGAAGAAGACATTCTTTTGAATGGGTCCGTGTATTTAAGGAGAAGCGTCACCAAGAGACAATTATCACTAGGCCTATCTGAAGCAAAGAGCATACAGGGAGAGGAGAGGGGTACAAGCCCTGGCCAAAAGGCAACGGGAAGCCAGCGCTGCTTGAGTTTGAGAGGCAGTAGAATGTAGAAAGCTTAAAACTGAGAAGTGGGCTGCAGTTCCCACACATGCCAGGGTTAGAAGCGTTTGTGGACTTTAACCTTGGAATATAGGGAGCTCCAACAGGGATGGGGCCACACCTGTGATTCAAGTTGCTCAGCACAATGAACTTGTATCCATACAGCAAGTAACATTTTACGAATTTCAACACGCACGAATTATGAGATTTCAGGCAAAAAATGATTTTGTCCTCCGTTTTCAAAACATTTATGTTTTCATCAACTGCCAAGCACTACGGGCATGTTCTCAATAAAGACAAAATGGAAAAAGTTACAGCTGGCAACTGCTTTCTCTGACGATCCTCCAGGTAAGTTCAGACCTAAAAGATCTTTATACCAAAGGCGTTTAAATCCAAAAAGGTCCAGGTGAACAGAACCACGATTAATCAAGTTAACGCACCTGCCCGCTGTTCTAGATCAAACTTTCCCCTTAGAGCCAATTTCACTGGGCAAGTTCTTAAAAATAACTTTAAAGAGCACATTTTCACCTCCCAACATTCGTAAAGTTTCACCGCTCACTGATCGTTCAGTTACGGCTCCAGAACTGGGTCAACCGAACCGAGACGGAGACAGCGAGTTTCTCAGCGCCCAGCTTGTTTCCACCTCATTCCCGCAAGTTGGGTCGAGTTGTCATTGTGGAAACATATCCCTTGCCCAGCTCAGAGATGGGGGAGGGAGCTGCTTCACTTCGCTGTCTGACCAAAGGGCAACGGATAAAGCACAAAGGGGAGAGGACGCGACCCGGCCACTCGCCGGGGCGGCGTCGAGGGACAGAAACCTGGACAGCGAACCCTGGGGGACACTCAACGACAGGCTCAAGCCAAAACAAAAGTAAGAAGTTCAGCACAGCAGAGGGAGCAGATTGGGCGAGACGGCTCACGGCTGCCCATTGGAGAACAGGGAAAACAGAGTCCCCCAATCGCGAGCGGCGGGGCTGCTCCCCTCGTGCGGCCGCGGGCCCGGCCTCGACACTGCCCGGCGGCCGCTACCGCTCCCTTCCGGCTGCGGCCACCACTGCAGGCCCCGCGTCGGCCGGCCCGGCCCCGCCCCCGCGCAGGCCGCCGGGCCCCGCGACGCCGGCCGGCCCGGCCCGGGCCCGGCGGCCCCACTCCGGCCCCGGCGCAGCCCCGTACACCCTGCCGCCCCCAGCGCCCGAAGCCGCCCCCCGCGCTCGCCGCTCCGGCGCCTGCCCCTCCCCCGACTCACCGCCGGAGCGGCCCAGTCCTTCTCGGGGCGCGTCCGGGGCCCCACTGCCCCGCCGCTGCGATGAGGGGGCCGCGCTGCCTCCCCACACCGTACCGCACCCCGAGAAAATTAATCACCAAAAAATAATTCCAGAGAAAAATGGAGAGTAAAATCCAAGATGGCGGCGTGAGCCGAAGCACCGCCCGCTCCATCCGCTGTCGGCAAAAACAAGTCCCAGCCGCGGCCCCCACCCCCACCCGCCGGGGCCGCTACCGCGGTCGCTGGAGCTCAGGCGCCTGCGCCCCCTGCCTCGGCTCGTCGCGCCGGCCGCCCCCGTCCCACCGTCCCTGGGCCTCACCTTCACCTCACATATGGCCGCGGGGCCCGAAAAGCATCCACCGGTTTCGGGGCTTCACGTCCCGGGTGCTCGCGCCGCGCGGTGTCGCCTCGGGTCTCGAGCGCCTTCACCTCATAGTCCCGGAGCCTCGCTGGCCGCACCGCAGACACGTCGCCGCCTCCGGTGAGCCACCCGGACACCGCCCGGGATCGGTGGAAGGTGGAAGGATACGAAAAGGAGTCCTCTGGTCCCGACGGCGGAGGGACACCACGCCGCGGCCGCCAAGAGCGTGCGCGCGCCCCCCGCCCGCCTCGGTGGCTTCGACAGGGTTCTGTGGGGGGGGAGGAGGAGAGCGAGAGAGAAATAAGTTCCCCACCGGACGATCCCGACGGCGGAGGGACAAAAAGAGCAATTTGTAAGGAACGAGGCCAGTTGTTGCCGTCGCTTCACCTCGCGGCGGAGGGATCCACTGAGAGCTTGTCGATGGTCAGGGATCCATCCGCCTCGCTGCCCTTTAAATCGCGGCTGGAGGCGGTGTCGCCGCGCGCCTCACGGGCGCCACCTAGTTCTCGGGGTCGTTCTTGCGTGCCCCTGTCCCAGCAAGGCCCCAGCGGGCCGCCCCCTGCCCAGGCCCTCACTCGTTTGCACCTACCAGGGACAGCTCCCGGGCCCGAGGGGCTGCTGCGCGCGGGATGGGGACGCGCCTCGCCCACTGCGCCGCCTGGTTGCGCCAGGGGGAGGTGGCCCCGGGAAGGCGAGTTTCTTTGTTGTGGGAATGGGTGTCGCTGGAGGGAGAGCCACCCCGAAGACCCTGTGGGCAGCCTAAACTTACCACGCTTAGTACGTGCGTTGCCAGCAGCCCTGGAGCGCCCAGCGCGGACCCCTTCTGTCCGGCTTGGCTCGCCCGGCGCCTGACTCACGGCGCATCCCCGAGGAGCTTGGTCAGCCCAGGAGGGTCCTGAGGGGCTGTTGCGTCTGAGAGTGAGGACGACAGAACGTCAAGTATGAGAGCAACATGTGTCTGGCCTTTTACTCGGCGCTTCTCTCGGCCATCTCACTCCTTAGGCAGACCCCGGAGCGGGGAAACTATGGTGGTTCCCAGTTTACACGTAGGGAAACTGAGGCACAGAGAAGTGGGGGTGACCTCTATGACAGCTAATCAGGGCTCAAGGTAGACCCCTTATCCAATACTGGTGGAAAACGCAGACACGAATAGATAACGAAGCGTGTGCCAAGGACCGAAGGGGAAGTTGAGGTTGCCACTGGCGTGCGGCTGCGCGGGACCCGGGGCCTGGAGGATGGGTGGGGTGTGTTAGGAAGTGGAGGGATAGCAGCGGTCAGCACCCGGGAGGGGGGCGGGCAGACAGGACAGACGACTTAGGCGGGTTCCAGCCTGCTTGGGCCGTCCCTTGCATCTCTAGGACCTGGCGAGGTGGAGGGTGTGGATGGCCAGCAAGGGACTGTCTCTCAAGTCCACTTAACACCAGCACAGAGTACTGAGTTCATTTTCACTCCCCGTTGGCCTTGAGTGTGGGCTTGATACTTGTTACCCTCTTCCACAGATGAGAAACTGAGGCACAGTGACTTGCCAAGGGCACATGGCTAACAGAGGCCAAGGCAGGTCTGGATCTTCCAAACGGCAAATTTGTCTTCTCCCGCCCCAGGCTGAGGCGGGCAGTCCCGCCGTCTTGGGGCACACTGCTCTTTCATTCGGGAAGCAGCTCTGTCTGCGGCAGCAGAATCCGCCCTGCCACGTCCCTCTGAGCAAACACAACTAACAAGTGGCTGCTTTGGACTTAGACTGGGCTTTTTTTTTTTTTTGGAGATAGAGTCTCATTTTGTCGCCATGAGTAGAGTGTGGTGACATCATAGCTCACAGCAACCTCAAACTCTTGGGCTCAAGTGATCCTCCTGCCTCAGCTTCTTGAGTAGCTGGGACTACAGGCACCTGCTACAACACCTGACTAGTTTTCTGTTTTTAGTAGAGACGGGGTCTCACTTTTGCTCAGGCTGGTCTGGAACTGCTGAGCTCAAGGAATCCATCCACCTGGCAGAGTGCTAGGATTATAGGCGCGAGCCGCCATACCCAACCAGTTTCTGGTTTATCACTAAGCTTTCCAGAGTTGTAGTAGTTGGTTTCAAGTACTAAACTTTTATCCCAGAAATGCCAAGACTACCTTTGCCACCAAATGCCCTGAATATACACCAGAGGCAAGCAACCGAGAAAACACCACTTGCCCCAGTAGGCAGTCGTGGCCCCAAGTCGACCTTCCAGGGTCTTGGCAGTCAGACCCCAGGTGCGACCACCCCTGGGTAGCCTTTCACAGCCCCAATGCCAGCATCTTCCCCACGCTGCACTTCCCAGAATCCACCCCAACTGAGCTGTGCTTTCCATACTCTCTAGGCTGAGACCAGACCCCCACTCAGAGCCCCATACTCCCAAGATGCTGACACCTTGATTTATTCTCTGCCCAGTGCCAGATCATGTGTCCTGGCATAGCCTGGCAGGGACTCAGATGAGGGCACCCAAGTGCAGCCTCCTTTCAGGCTCCCTAGTGTTGTGTCCATCCCTCCCTCAGCCCCCTGCACTGCCTGCTGCTCTTCCAGCCTCATGGAGAGGCTGGTTGGGCCAGGGCTCCAGCCCTGGGGAGATTCCCCAAAGGACAGGGACCAGTCTGGAGGCATCCTCTGCCAGCTGGCAAGGCAGGAGGAGGGGCAGGAAGTGGGTGACTAGGCACCTGCCTAGTCCCCACGTGACAGATACCATTGGCATTGACACCATCAAGCTTCAGGATGCCCTCAAGTGGAAGAGCTGAGCCATAGAGGCCACAGGGTCCCCACCAGTCTGGCCAGACTGAGAGGGATTAACAACTCTAAAGAAAGACCGAGTCAGCGGAAGGGGCCTGACCAGCCCCGGAAGCACGGTGAGGCTGGCCTGGTGCAGTGCCCTTGCCAGGACACTGAGGCCACAGAGTCTATTCTGGTCTCCCCAGCAGGGCCGGTTCTGGTGTGTCTAGGGACCCAACCTGCTTTGCTCTCCGGTTCTGCTTCTTCCAGTGCCAGGTTTGCTCAGTGCCTGTCTGGCAGGGATTTGCTTGCTTGGACCCTGTGCCTACTGGGAGAGCCCACAGGTCACATTGACCCTATCATTCCAGGTTGGGGGGCAGGTTGCTTCTTGTAAAATGATATGTTGTCTTTCAGGCTCTGTACACTCCTGCCCGGAAGCAAGGACTGCTCTGATGACAGCAAGTGTTTAAAACCAGTGGATAAAGGGGGTTGGGGGGGCATACTCAGCCCACCCTGGTGATCCCTCTGAGTGGCTGGCTGGCCTCTTGGACCTATGCCTGAGCACCAGTGGCTCCCTGTACTGTTCTTGGTTTTTACCTGCTCCCCACTGCTGCCTTTAGTAGAGATGTTTAATAAACAGTCTCTGAAAGGTCAAATGACATGCCCAAGGTCCCCCAGTCTACAGCAGCAAGACTTTGTAGTACTGCCAATGGGCTGGCACAAATCTGACTTAGGTTTGAATCCCAGCTCTGCAACTTGCCAACCATGTGATTTAGGACAAATAATGTCACCTATCTATTTAACACTCCCTCGACTGTGAAAAGGTGCCAGTCCTTTGACATACCTAAGTGAGCTCATCCATAGCTTTAAAATCATTTCTATGCTGAGGGTGCTTCCATCTCAATCTCCAGCCTGGACCGCTCTGACTTTAGACACCACCATGCCCTGCGTAGTAGGCATTTCAAATATAACACAGATAAGAGCAAGCCCCCCTCGCCTGGCACACTTCCACTTCTCGGACTAATATTCTCCCATCACTCAGATGCAAGATTTGCTTATTCATTGAGTCTACTGTTGAGTCTCCCCTCTAGGCTGTAACCTTCTGGAGAGCAGGGCTTTGCCTGTCTTGATTACTGCTGCATCCAGAACAGCTCCTGGGTTGCCGGTGTAGAGGCTCCACGTGTGTTTGCTGAAGGAAGGGAGGGAGGAAAGGGCTAACCTTCCAGGATTACTTTGTTGTGTATCAAATGTGGTTTGTTCTAACCATCTCCCTGTATTTTTTGACTCATTAACCATCTTCAATCCCACCACCACCACCATTCCCAGCCTCTGGTAAACTTCATTCTACTCTGTTTCCTTGAGACCAATTGTTTTAATATTTAGCTTCCACATATGCATGGGAGCATGTGAGATTTGTCTTTCTGGGTTTGGTTTATTTTATTAAGCATATTGTTCTCCAGTTCTATCCATGTTGTTGCAAATGGGAGGATTTCATTCTTTTTTACAGCTATATAATATTCCATTGTGAGTATGTACCACAATTTCTTTATCTGTTCATCTGTTGATAGACATAGATTGATTCCAAATCTTGGCTATTGCAAATAAACAGAGAAGTAAAAATATCTTTCCAATATACTGATTTCCTTTCCTTAGGACATACACCTCACAGTGGGATTGCCAGGTCATGTGGTAGTTCTGTTAATATTTCTAGTTTTTTGAGGAACCCTCATACTGTTCTCCATAGTGGTTGCACTAGTTGACATCCCTCAGCAGTGTATGAGGGCTCCCTTTTCTCCACATTCATGCCAGCATTTGTTATTGGCTTTTTAAAAAAATAAAAGCTGGCTCAGAGCCCATAGCTCAATGTTAGGACACCAGCCACATACACTGAGGCTGGTGGCTTCAAATCCAGCTGGGCCTGCTAAACAAAAATGACAACTACAACAGGAAAAAAAATGGCTAGGTATTGTGGCAGGCGCCTGTAGTCCCAGCTACTTAGGAGTCTAAGAGAATTACTTAAGCCTGAGAGTTTGAGGTTGCCGTGAACTGTGACACCACAGCACTCTACTGAGGGCGACATAGTGAGACTCTGTCTCAAAAAAAAAAAAAACATTTTAACTAGGTGAGATTGTATCTCACTGTAATTTGATTTGCATTTCTCTAATGACTAATATTATTGAGTGTTTTTTCATATAGCTGTTGCCCATTTGTATGTCTTCTTTTAAGAAATGTCTGTTCAGATCTTTTGCTAATTTCTAATCAGATTGTTTTTTTTCCTATTGAGTTGTTTGATTCCTCGTACACACATATTCTAGTTATTAATCCCTGTCAGATGGTAGTTCACAAATATTCTCTCCCATTCTGTGTGTTGTCTCTTCACTTTGTTGATTGTTCCCTTTGCTGTACAAAAGTTTTTTAGCTTGATGTGATCCCATTTGAACAATTTTACTTTGGTTGCCTGTGTTTGAAGGGTATGACTCAAGAAATCCTTCCCCAGACCAATGTCCCAAAGTATTTCCCTGTCTAAGGTATCGTATACTTCTTTTTTTTGAGACAGAGTCTCCCCTTTTCTCATCTTTGGTAGAGTGCCATAGTGTCATAGCTCACAGGAACTTCTAACTCTTGGGCTCAAGCGATTTTTTTGCCTCAGCCTCCGAAGTAGCTGGGTCTATAGGTGCCCACTACAATGCCTGGCTATTTTTAGATACAGGGTTTCACTCTTGCTCAGGTGGGTCTTAAATCTGTGAGCTCAGGCAATCCACCCGCCTTTGCCTCCCAGAGTCCTGGCATTATAGGTGTGACCCACTGCACCTGGCTGGTATACTTTAAATAACAGAGTGGATTGGAATGTTCCTAACACAAAGAAGTGATAAATCCTTGAAGTGATGGATACCCCAATTTGTTGATAAACACTGTATGACTGTATCAAAACATCACAAGTACCCTAGAAATATATACAACTATTGTGTACATATAATAATTAAAAATATAGGCTCGGCGCCTGTGGCTCAAGCGGCTAAGGCGCCAGCCACATACACCTAAGGTGGTGGGTTCGAATCCCCAGCCCCGGCCCGCCAAACAACAATGATGGCTGCAACCAAAAAATGGCCGGGCGTTGTGGCAGGCGCCTGTGGTCCCAGCTACTTGGGAGGCTGAGGCAGGAGACTCGCTTGAGCCCAGGAGCTGGAGGTTGCTGTGAACGTGATGCCATGGCACTCTACCCAGGGGGATAGCTTGAGGCTCCGTCTCAAAAAAAAAAAAAAATTAAAAATATAAAGTTCAAAAGAAAGGGAGGTGTAAGGGGCCCCCCAATCACTCCTTCACCACTGGGGACTCCAGCTTGCTCAGTTGTCCAGGCTTCTCCCGCAGTAACCTCAAACTCTTGGGCTCCAGTGGTCCTCTTACCTCAGCCTCCCAAGTAGCTGGGACTACAGGTACCTGCGCAACGCCCAGCTAGTTTTTCTATTTTTAGTAGAGACAGGGTCTTGGTCTTCCACAGGCTGGTCTCAAACTCCTGAGCTCAAGCAATCTACCTTCCTCAGCCTCCCAGAGGGCTAGGATTACAGATGTGAGCCACCACACCTGGCCTGCCTTGGTACTTTTGAAGGTGACAGGCCAGTTATTTTATATTCCATCCCTCAATTTGGGCTTTCTGCTGTTTTCCTCATGGTTAGATTAAGGCCATGGGTCTCTGGCAGAAATATCACAGAAGTGATGCTGTGTTCTTGTCATTACATCCTATAGAGTCATAAAGGATTTCAGTTTGACCCGTTATAGACAATGTTCCCCTGATTAATGGTTGTTTGCCAGCCTTCTCCCCTGGAAAATCACTTGTTTTCCTTTTGTCATAAGTTTTCTGTACAGATGTACTTTTTTTGGATACAGAGTCTCACTATGTTGCCGTCAGTAAAGTGCGGTGGCAGCATAGTTCACAGCAACCTCAAACTCGTGGGCTTAAGCGATTCTCTGGCCTTAGCCTCCCAAGTAGCTGGGACTATAGGCACCCGCCACAATGCCTGGCTATTTTTTGTTGCAATTGTCATCATTGGTTAGCTGGCCCGGGCCAGGTTCGAACCTGCCACCATTGGTGTATGTGGCTGGCACCATAACCACTGTGGTACGGGTACTGAGCCTGTGCAGAGGTACTTTAAGAGATGTCAACATCCCATTCCTCATCAAACGTTCAATTAATATATTTACAGCAGAATGAACTTCTGGGTTCCGATTTTGTTCTTTTCTTTTTTCTGTGGCTTTTGGCCAGGGCCCAGTTTGAACCCACTACCTCCAGTACATGGGGCCAGCGCCCTACTCCTTTGAGCCACAGGCGCTGCCCTTCTTTTCTTTTCTTTTTTTTTTTGTAGAGACAGAGTCTCACTTTGTCACCATCTGTCGAGTGCTGTGGCATCACATAGCTCACAGCAACCTCCAACTCCTGGACCTAGGCGACTCTTTTGCCTCAGCCTCCCAAGTAGCTGGGACTATAGGCGCCCACCACAATGCCTGGCTATTTTTTTGTTGCAGTTTGGCTGGGGCTGGGTTTGAACCCGCCACCCTCAGTATATGGGGCCGGCACCCTACCTGCTGAGCCACAGTCACCGCCCAAGTTGTGTAGTTTTCTGTTCCTTTCTGCCTCTCTCTTCTCCCTTCCTCCTTTCCTTCCTATCTTCCACCCTCCTTTATTCTCTTTCTCTATTTCTTTCTTCTTTCTCTGTCTCTTTGTCTCCCTCCTTTCTTCTCTCTCTTTTCAGAGTTATTTGTGGCAGCTTCATTTATAATATCCCTAAGTTGGAAACAACCCAAATGTCACTCAACAAAAGAATGGATAGACAGGCTCGGCGCCTATAGCTCAACCGGCTAGGGCGCCAGCCACGTACACCTAAGGTGGCGGGTTCGAATCCCCAGCCTGGACCCACCAAACAACAATGACGGCTGCAACCAAAAAAATAGCCAGGCGTTGTGGCAGGCGCCTGTGGTCCCAGCTACTTGGGAGGCTGAGGCAAGAGACTCGCTTGAGCCCAGGAGTTGGAGGTTGCTGTGAGCTGTGATGCCACAGCACTCTACCAGGGGGACAGCTTGAGG
>CAUYTI010070297.1:0-53832 GCA_963575145.1 Galago senegalensis
AGATAACTAGCAAAATATTTGAAATAGGATTTAAAAAAATTTATGGCTCAGCATTCGTAGCACAGTGTTATGGTGCCAGCCACATGCACTGAGGCTGGTGGGTTTGAACCCAGCCTGGACCAGCTAAAAAAAAAAAAAAAACAATGACAACTACAACAATAAAATAACTGGGCATTGTGGTGGGCACCTGTAGTCCCAGCTACTTGGGAGGCTGAGGCAAGAGAATCGCTCAAGTCCAAGAGTTTGAGGTTGCTGTGAGCTGTGATGCCATAGCACTCTGATACAGGACAGGTGGCCCCCAGCCAGCTCAGCAGAGCTGGCTGCTCTGCCTTAGTGGTGTTGGTGCAGCGGCAGCCAGCAGAGGAACCAGTGGGCTGGAGCGTAGGCAAGGGGTGGGAGGAGCCTCCCTCCCCCACCGGAGGCTCCAGTAGCCAAAGGGACTGGACAACTGCTGGGGAGACACCGGGCACCTTGGTGTCTCCTTCCGTTTTACACTTATGACTAAATACCAAACCGCCATTTCCTATGCCTATGTCAATTTCATGTAAGTTTCCTAGGCCTCAGTTCCCTGAATGGACTGTGTCCATTCATTAGTACATTCATTCACCTTGCCCCATGGGAAGAGACTGTGTCCATTCATTTCCTGGCCTCATGTAGAAGGAATTCAGGACCTATATATACTGCTGAACAGACAGAGATGGAGAGAGAAAAACAGAGAGCTTTTCTCTCCCAACTTGGGTTTTCTCTCCCTACCAGGAACTTTAGTGTTTTTGTATTCTTTTTCTGTAAATAAATTCTGTCTTGCCACTGATCTGTGGTCCACGGATTTATTCTTCAAATCACCGAGACCAAGAACCTGAAAGTCTGGTATCAGGTTTGGTGAGCCAGTCAGGAGAGAAGTTGAAATTCTGGTATCAACTCTACTGAGGGTGACATAGTGAGACTCTTGTCTCAAAAAACCCCCCCAAAACAGAAAACAAGAACACCAGAAAAAAAAATTTATATTTGCACTATGAGGAGAAAAAGAAATTATTCAGAGATTCTTGAAAGGGGATAGGTAATAGGAGAAATTATTTTATAATAGCATTGTTAATGGCTGCAATAAATCTGGGCCCTATGAAATCAATTGCCTCCCTGCTAAATTCCATTTCATCCATTCTCCCCAGTCTTCTATTAGTAAGGTAGAGTCTGGTATCAAAAAAGGCACAGGCTCTGTGATGCCAGTGACTTTCCCCCCCTAAATTATGTATGTATTTTTAATTGACAAATAAAAATAGTGTACATTTACCATGTATTAATCCAAGATGATGTTTTAAAATATGTACACATTGTGGAATGGCTAAGTGAAGTTTTTTAACATGTGCATTACCTCACAAACTTTTCTTTTTTGTGGTGAAGTCACTTGAAATCTACTCATCAGTTTTCAAGAATATAGTACATCGTTATTGACTATAGTCTCCATGTTGTACAACAGATCTCTCTCTCTCTCCTTTTTTTTTTTTTTTTTTTAGACAGAGTCTTACATTCAGTCATTCCTGGGGTTTAGTGTCATAGCGTTATAGCTCACAGTTATCTCAAACTCTTGGGACTCAAGGGATCCTCTTGCCTCAGGCTCCCAAATAGCTGGGTCTACAGGCACTCGCCACAATGCCTCGCTATTTTTAGAGATGAGGTCTTGCTCTTTCTCAGGCTGGTAACTCAGGCAATCCACCTGCCTTGGCCTTCCAGAGTGCACAGTGTATCTCTCAATCTTACTCTTCCTGTCTAATGGAAATTTTGTATACTTTGACCAACCCCAGCCCCTCCAGTGACTGGTAACCACTATTCTACTCTCTACTTTTGTGAGTTCAACTTTTTAGTTTCTATATATAAGTGAAATCATGTGCTCATTGTCTTCCTGTGTCTGGCTTATTTTATTTCACGTAATGTCTTCCAGGTTCATCCATATTATTCCAAATGGACAGGATTTTGTTTTTTTTTTTAAAGGCTGAATAATATTCTGTTTTGTGAATGTGTGTATATATGAAACATTTTCTTTGCCTATTTATCCAGGGATGGACACTTAGCATTGATCTATTATTGGCTATTGTGAAAAATAGTTGCAATGGGCATGGGAGGGCAGTTATCTCTTTCACATACTGATTTCCTATCCTTAGATACATACCCAGAGCAGGATTGCTGGATCACGTGATAGTTTTATTTTCAATTTTTGAGGAATCTCCATACTATTTTCCATAATGGCTATACTAAGTTACATTCCTACTAACCATGTACAAAGATTCCCTTCTTTCTACACCCTTGCTAGCACTTGTTATCTTTTTTCCTTTTTGGAGATAAAGTCTCACTCTTTTGCTCCAGGGTAGCATGCAGTGGTGTCAGAATAGCTCACTGCAACCTCAAAACTCCAACTCCTAGGCTCAAGTGATCCTCCTGCCTCAGTCACCTAAGTGGCTGGGACGACAGGCCTACCCCATCATGCCTGGCTAATTATTCTATTTTTTGTAGAGATGGTGTCTACAAATAGACAAGAGATGGAAAGGATAGCTGTCCTTTTATACTAGCCATCTTAACACGTATAAGGTGATATCTCATGGTGGTTTTAATTTGCATTTCCCTGATGATTAGCGATATTGAGCATTTTTTCATATACCTGTTGGCCATTTGCATGTAAGTTGGTTCTCTTGTATTTGCAAAATATATTTCCAAGACCATCCATATTCTTAAAGATTCTCACATTATCTTGTTCAGGTATTTCCTTGGATGCTGAAAATTTGTAAGGATCAAACGCTTAGAAATTACAGACTCCTTGGAAAGCCCCGAGCTGATCCTATGAGGCCCAATGGCCTTTTTGTTTTTGAAGCATAAGAAATACCTGACTGAGAGAACAGGACGATTTAATTACACATCTGGGGTGAAAACATGGCAGCGTGTTCTGCATTACTCATGGAACAAACATAACCCATTCAAGCAAGCTGCGGAAATTGTGAATAAAATTACCATAATGATTTTGATGGTGGTTTTCTGACACTGCCAGTCATTTCCCCATGGGACATCTGCCAGAGTCCCCCTCCTCCGTAGCTATGCTTCTGAACTGGGTTTGAATCATGGCCAGCCTGTCGTCACTGCCCTGACATGACTGCGTTGTTCTTGGTAATTCACGTAGACCTGCACCTGGATGTCTGATGCCCTACGTGTGTGCACAGACCAAGGGCAGCCTTCTCCGCGTCAGCACATCCTCTGCAGTGAGCACTGCCTTGAGATCGGTGCAGGGAGCAGCAGACGTGGGCTCCAGTCTCAGCGCACCACAGACTGTAGTCTTGGGCGCACACAGGCTTTGCACCAGAGTTGGGTGCTGTTTGCATCTGTCTAGTTAAGGAGTGATTAGTTGGAAAGAAACTATGACGCCAGCTTGGTCTCTGTGGATTTCCTGACTCAGTGTTTATCATGGAGACACATTGTTAATCGTCTAAGATATCTGGTCCAATTGGTATCATACAATAGTCATTTTTCGTTTTCCCTTGTTATGGTAATTTTGAAGTGTTTTCCACTGTGAAACTCTGGAGGAAGATGCGAGGAGGTGGTGCTTTTTTAGTCTTTTTTTTCCCTTCTCGAAATGGAATGGGGGTGCAAAAAAGATTATGGCCCAAGTTGATTTGGAGAATTGTTATTATTTTCAGTCTGTCCTGTAAGAACCAAGCTGTGTCTTCATGTGCTTTGTCTTCTGCTGGGACCCAGTGCTGGAGTCAGGGTGCTTCTGGATCTGAGCACGCTGCAGCTCCCTGAAAAACCTGGACAGGAGGGTAGAGGTCCTGCTGGCTTCCCTTTCTCCCTGGAAAGTGAGGATCTGAGAACCGAGTCCGGCCTTCATTCAAGGGATATGGGCTATCCATGAGGCTCTTAGGCCTTTGAAGGTAGGTTCTTTGAGAATTTCACATAAAAATTTCTGGAGAGATCCCAGCTACTTGGGAGGCTGAGGCAAGAGAATTGCTTAAGCCCAAGAGTTTGAGGTTGCTGAGAGCTGTGACACCACGACGGCACCCAGCCAAGGGCGACATAGTGAGACTCTGTCTCAAAAAAAAAAAAATTTCTGGAGATAAAAGGGTGATCAGGAGGCCTTTTGAAGGCTGATAAAACGTTACTGCAGCTGACTTCCCCCTCTCTTTCTTGCCAAACTCTTGGCATTCGTTTGTTATTGGGTAAGGACCTGCATTGAGAGGCAGAAAGCTACTGTAATGTCCTGTAACATCTCCATCCACCCTCATCCCCCACTGGGGAAATGGGAAAGATGAAGGAGAGAGAGAAGGAAGGCGGGACTGGCTTTGATGATGCCAGTTTCTTCCTAGGAACTCAGAAGGAAGAGAGAGGTGCTAAAGGGTGTGTCAGGAGCCTTTGAGCTTTTCTGTAGTGATGGTCCTTTCAGTGAGGGCCACCCTACCTCCTTCTTCACCTGGAAAGGGGACACTCCCGCTGCTAATGGGCTGGCGGTGAGTCTGACCTCCTGGCCCTTGGTGAGCACCCCACTCCAGCATGTGGAGTTATTTACTGCCATTTATTATTGCGTGTCTGTCTCTCTCACTAGGACAGGGGGGAGCTGGGCTTTATCCATCTTTACACTTCTTCCTATTGAGTCCTAAGTGCCTAGCACAGAACCTGCCTGATAAGGAGGATTGATAATGCAAGAAGAAGGCTACTCCCGTGGCCACCCAAGCGACCACTAATGCTCTAGAATCACAAAGTCCTTCTAGCACAGCCATGCTCCACACAGAAGAGTTGGAAGATGACAACTGCAGACCTTCACTCTGGTTAATTTTATATTCAGCCCACATCCTAGTCATTCTCCATGTCTGTATTTTGCACAACTTCTGTGCTATGAATGCTTTGACTATGGGTAGAGTAGCAATCTTTAATATTTGTGAGCTGTTGGTGCTTTCTAATATCCACACACACCAGCCTAATACTCTGTACAAGGTTGGTGCTTCAAAAATGTTTGTGTAATCTACGTTTCCTTGTGCCTCCGCCTACATGAGGTGGTGGGGTAGGCTGAAAAATGGCTTCAAACTATGTTCACATCCTAGTCTCCAGAATCTGTACAGGTTACTTTTCTAAGGGTCTCGAGATGGTGGATTATCCTGTGTGGTTGGGTGGGCATGAGACCATCACAACAGGGGACACAGCAGGAGGAAGTCAGAGGAGAAGGCAATGTGACCACAGAAGCAGAGGTTGGAGTGAAGTGTTCTGAAGATAGAGGGAAAGGCCACAAGTCAAGGAATACAGGTGGCTGCCAGCCGCTGGAGGTGAGTTCTCCTCTAGAGCCTCCAGGAAGGACCAGCCCTGCCAACATCTTGACTTTAGCCCAGTGAGGCTGATTTTGGACTTCTGATCTCCAGAACTGTCAGAAAATAAATTTCTTTTGCTTTAAGTCACGAGCTTTGTGGTCATTTGTTATAGCAACAGTAAGAGACTACATGGCGGTATATACATGGGGCCAGGGTTCTGTGTCAGCTTTGGGCAGTAGAGAACTCTTGCTGGACTGAGAAGGTGAGGGGCAGGTGCAGACTCACCTGCTGCCTTTTGGCCTTCTCCTAAATTTCTGGGCTGTAAGCCTGTGGCCTTCCAGCTTTGTGCATCCCTAGTGTCGAAACACACAACTCTGGCTAGAGTGAGCAGCTGCTTTGGGAAGAGGGACAATGGGAACAGCCAACAGATGCTTCCATGGGGCCCGGGACCTTGCTGTTTATCACCCCTTTTCCTTAAAGTCATCCACAATGACACAGATTAGAATCTAGCTTTTGGTTCTTCGACAAAACACATTTCCAGAAAACAGGAATTATACCCGTCTACTATATTACACAGAGAAAATGAACTCCCAAGTCAGAACAACTACCTCAAAGAAAGTACACGGAGCAGCATTCACCACCCCAAACAGTCACTGGAACATTTGTGCAGGATTAAATACACCTAGAGAGATAAGGGGCAATAATGGTGCTATGAAAAATTTGAGAAGGAAAAACAAACAAATAGGAATAACATGGGAAAATTTTTTTTAACATATGAGAAATTCAATAGAGGAAATAAATAACAGTGTGGAGTGATAAATATTGAAGCTTAGATGAATACATTTGAGACAAAGCTTGTGAGTTAGAATATCTGATTGAGTGACTCTCTTGGAAGGTTGCAGGAAAGAGTCAAAAGGTAGAAAATTGAGAAGAAAAGTCAAAGCCTAGGACACAGAGGATAAAAGCAGAAACACCGTTATTCATCAGCTAGGAGCTCTAGAATAATAAAAAAAATTTTAAATAAGAAATATTTGAAGAAACCATGGAGATTAACTTTCTAGAATTATGGATGGAAAAACAGAGTAAAAGACCCATAGCAAGATAATAAGAAGCCCTGGGATATCTCCTGGACAGATTATAGCGAAATGTAAGAACATCAAATACAAAGAAATAGACCATTTATTAAGCCATAAAGGAAGTCATCTTGCAGACCAAAGGGTGAGCATCATATTTATATAGACTACGTTCTACCACTATAAAAAGTGATAGGTCTATTTCGCTGTCAATGTAGATACAAAATCCTCACATAAAATGTTAGCTGACTGAACACAACAATGTCTTTATAAACCATCATGGTCAAGTAGGATACATCAATACATGAAAGAATAAAATTAAATGGTCATAGCATCAAGGATAGGTCTTAAAGGCAAGCTGACTAGAGTAATGGGTGAGATATACACGAAATACCTTTTAACATAAGTTGAAAACACATGTACTCAAGATCTCAGTGTAACTTTTGAGGAACTTATGCAAAAAGAGGTACACAATAAACAAATCAGAATGGTTGCCTGTAGGTAGGGGGAGAGAAATAGGAGTGGGGACTGGGGTTAAAAATATACAGTATTAAATACTGAAAGGGCAACCTGAGTGTAGCATGAAATACTGAAACTCAAGTTCTTCCTTCCATCTCCTCCTAAGGTAGATTTCCAAAATGGCCATAGTATTTGGTAACTCTTCTTATTAAGAGGTGGAATCTATTTTCCCATTCTCTGTATTTCATCTTGTGACTTTCTTTGGTTAAGTTCCTTTGAGGCAGTTCTGATACTAGGTCTCAAGAGGTCGTGCAGCTTCTGCTGTTACTGCTAGGAAATTCGAAACCACCATGTCATCACACTTAGCCTTCTGGAGGTTGAGAAACCACGTGAAGAGAGGCCCCAAGTGTCCCTCCACTGGCCTACCACGGCTGTCACAAACTAGCCAGCCTCAGTCCACCCACCAAATATCAGCGTATGTACAAACAAGCCCAGGCAAGATCAGCTGAATCCAGCTTAGACCAGAAAAATGACTCAGCTTATTCAATAACCCAGCCTAAGGTGTGACATACAGAACCTTGAAATAAATAAATGGTTGTTTGAAGCTATAAAACAGTTTGTTATGCAGCAAAGCTAACTTATACTACCCATTCTTAGCCTTTCCTTTTGGTAGAAGATTAATACTTGCTCACTTTCACTCCTTATATGTGATTTCCTTCCCTCGATCCGCCCATCCATCCAGCTATTCATCTATTCATCCATTCATCACTTATTGGTTGTCTGTTCATCGTGTTAGAAACTGGAAATACAGAGAGAAAAGATAAAAGTACCCATCCCCAAAGATTCAGGTAAGGTGATGGAGGAATCATAACATGGTGTAATAGGCACCCAGCTGGCAAGTCAAATCCAGACAAAGGTGATACCTTAGCCAAATTTTGAAGTACAGTAGGAGATAGCTGTGTGAGAAGTGATTTGGGTTGTATATGTGTGTAGAAAGGAAGTGAGGTGGTGTGGTTTGCTGGAGGCACAGCAAGTTGTCGCACAGAAGC
This sequence comes from Galago senegalensis, assembly GCA_963575145.1. NCBI lineage: Eukaryota > Metazoa > Chordata > Mammalia > Primates > Galagidae > Galago > Galago senegalensis. The sequence continues at coordinate 7,858 of CAUYTI010070297.1, forward strand.
TGAGGAGGTCAATAGATGTCTCTCTTCAGGGATGGCAGTCATCATCTCCATGGATCTCCTCCCCATTCCCTGGGGTTCCTTTGTCCTCATGCAAGTGAACCCGTATGGGTCTGTCCCATGGGCCTTCATCCATTAGTACATGGCTCTGTACTCGTGTGACTCCATAGCAGCTACAGCCTTGGCCATTCCAGGGTAACCTTGGGAACATTTGCTAAATTAGAAAATGCACATAAATTGCTGGCATAGTCTTGAATTCTCTCAACTTCTGTGAATCCATAAATGTATAATATAATTATTGCGAACATTTTAAATGTGCTTGTCTTCTTCCTTGATTACACAGAAAGCTTTGTCTGAGGAGCTGTCAGAGTCCTGAACGGGGCTCTCATTTTAAACACTTATATTCTGATACGTGCTGTATAAATTAGACTTCCTACAGTGTTACATAAATGCTTGTTCACCACACCCTAAACGGGGGAGGTAAATTCTTTGTCTTTTGTATAAACTCCAAACATTTATCTCTAGGGTAATATTTTCTCAATCCTTTTTTATGCTGCCTTTTAAAAATAAAAATCGCAAACTTTGTATGTTTCAGTTTACCAGTCTTTTTATTTCTGGCTTGGTGTCATGTGTGTGTGTTCATGCACGTGAGATAAGCTTACATTACCCGCAGCTATGGAAATATGCCATCAAATCATTTTATGGTACTGACATAATTTTATTTTTCAAATATTTAAATATTTGACGTTTCTGGAATTTATGTGGACATAAAGAAAGAGGCAATGATCTCGTGTGTATCTCTCGACTCCAAATAGTTGACCTGCAATAGTCTTCCAATCTCTCTCATGAAATGTATCATATTTAAAAATGACTTTTATGTTCTACACATATTTGGACTTTTTATGAGATTATGTATTGTTTCTATTCGATTTATCAATAGATAAATTGGATTGATCCGTTCCTGGAAGGGTGACTCATTCATAAAATGACTATTGTTATGTATTTTAAAATATATGATGGGGCAAGCTCTCTGTAGCCAACCTTACCTCGAATTTCTCTTACGTATCAGATGGATCTTTTTTCATGTTTTTCTGCCAGCAATCTTTTAGAAGTATTCTTGGCTGACTTTTAGATCATACCAAATTCATAAATTAATTGCAAGAACTGGTATCTTCATAATATTGATTCTTTTTATCTATCAATATGTCTCTTATTTATTCATATTCTTTTTTATGTCTTTCACTAATGTTTAATGGTTTATATACATATTTTTTTGGGGGGGTATAAGGCCTACATACTGCTGGTGAAGTTCATTTCCAGCTATTCAGCTAAGTGTGGTGTTTTATACTGTGTCAAGGTAGCTAACAAGGAAATGCTTTTTCCAGACTTCTTTTCCCTGTTGACTCAGGTTAGGGTTGGCTACAGGAGAAATTCACGTGGCATTTGGGAGTCAGACACGAATCAGCAGCTGTTGGGTCAGAGGTGGTGAGGACGGATGCAAAGGTCCCGGTGGGCTCCAGGTTGTCTTTGCTTCTCCCAAGTCCCTATCTTCTCCATCCTATGTGGCCCCACTAATCAACAGGCTCCAGGCGACTCTGGGTCACCCCACTGACACTTGACTGCATGTGTACCACTGGGTGCTTCTCTGCAGCTCACAGGAGCCACCAGGAGCTGCCAACTTTTCATGGAATGCTGTGCTGGTCTCCTCTTCCTCCAGAGCTGGATGGGCTCACCTTCCTGCAAGCTCTGACTCATTTACTCACCCTGGGCCTAGCTAGTGCCTTTTCTCTGATCCTTCTAGAACTTTACTTTCTTATCCTCTCCCGATCATCTAAGGTCTAATTCTGATAATGTATTCCCTACTCCTTAAATACTTAAGGTAGTTCTGCCTTCCTAGCAAAGTCTGATTAACAGAGGACAGAGACAAATGACACAGAGGACAGAGACAAATGACACAGAGGACAGACGTGTAAGTCAGTGAGGAGAGCTTCAGATGGGGGCCAACAGGATTCACAGGAGGACCGAATGCATAGGGGTTTGAATGAGTTAGGAGAAGAACCCCGATCTTTCCACTGCTTTCTATGTTCATAGAGGAATGCGGAGGGGCAGCGTAGAAATCAAGTTAGCAGGATCTGAGTTTTGCAAGTGAAATCACAGCTTTCCCAGTGTGAGAGTTACCCTGTGGTCATCCACTAATCACATGGGAAGTCGCCTGTGGGGGCTTAGAGCCCTCTGCTGAGCTAGAATTTCTGACTCCCTGAAGAAGGACAGCTGAAGGCATCCAGCAGCCAGCTGGCTCTTCTCTCCAAGTGGCTCTCTCATGATTTAACTGCTATTGGGCATGGGCATATGCAACTTACACTAAATTTGTTAACGGGAAAATAATCAATTGTCTGCACATTGGATTTTTACTGAACTCTCACTATGTAGGCTATAAATAACGCTAATTCTACCTCTTCCTGCCCAGTACCGACTCTTTTTGTGGGCTTTCATGCAGTTGTGTTGATTAGATCGTTCAATGTTAGATACAAATGGTGATTGAGGAAAACTTGCTAGGTTCTAACTAACTTGGAGCATGTCTTACATTGGACTCTAGATTATAGGCACATAAACACAGACAAGTACCATGGTGAGAAAGTATTCATCCAGTCCTACTTGCCTGAGTATTTGAACAGTAGAAAAGTCTGAGATGTATAGAGATGCTCCTAGGCTTTTTTCCCTCCCTTGAGTAATTTACAGGGTAACTTTTATAAGTAGATTTCTCACTGGTTTGAATGATTTTTGCATTCCGAGGATAAAACCTTTTTAATTATGTACATTATTCCTTTAATGTACCATTAATATTTGCTGTTTTATTTCTGGCTAGTAAAATATTTGCTAATATTTAATTTATCTTTTGCATAAATATTCAGGAGCAAAATTGGAAGCTAGTTTTGGCTGTTGGTAGTTATGGTCAGGTTTTGGGATCAGAGCTATACAAGTCTAAAAAACATGGGAAATTTCCAGATTTTTTTGTTCAGAACCAATAAATATCAGAGGAAATCACTTATTTTTTGAAGATGTGCTGCAATTTATAAAGTCAATAAGGCTTTATATACTTTCAGTGGTGTAAATCTTTAACTATGTTTTCAATGTTTTAAAAATAGTTGTCCTATCTCTTTTTGGGTAAATTTTGTTAATTCAAATCCCCTAGAAACGATCATAACAATCATAAGCTTTTATGGAGTACTCTTTTATAAAAAATCTGATCTATACATTGTTATCATCTCTTTTTAAGTTAAAATGAAAATAAATTCAAAATTCTCAATATTGTATAGTTGTATTGTTCTCACGGTTTAGTTTATTTTGGGCATCTGATCACTAATAAATCTTATTCGTTCTGATATTTTTATTTTCTTTCTAAATAATTTATTTCTTTTACTCTTATTTATTTATTTTTTTAGCTTTTTAAGTTGAATGCTTTTTTCATTTCAATGGAATTTTTCTTTTGTAGTAACCATGTTAAAGGTCATAGATTTTCTATGGAAAATGACATTGGTGTACTTCTTGAGTTTTCCATGGAGTATTCCTACTGCCATTAGTTCTTAAATAATACATAATCCAAGTTTTAGTCTCTCTTTGAACAAAGAATTATTTATAGATCAAGTTTTTATTTATAGGAAGACATTTAAAATATTATTTTGTTGTCAGCTTCACAGTTTTATTGTGTCATGATCAGAAAATTCATCTTAATAGACCGTGAAAAGAAGGCATATTACTTGCCTTCATGTATGTTTTATCAATACCTTAACTTGTTTATGCTGCTGATGTTTATATTTCTACATATTCACTTACCTGGAGTATAAATATATCTCCATTTCAAACTTTTTTTAACAATATGGTCCATATGTATCTTATAAACTATAGATATCATAGATATGAAATTTTCTTACATTTGTCTTTATTTATTTTATTTTAGATTCACAGAAAACTTGAGTACAGATGGTTCCCATATATCCAGCTAGTCTGCACCAAGGTTACCATCTTACAATGGTATTGTACCTTTGTCACAAGGAATTGTGGGTCCTGAAAAAGTCAGCAAGGTTGGTAAACTTCTAACCAGACAAACTGAGAAGAAAAGAAGAGATACATATTCCTACTATCAGAAACGAAAGAGGTGTCGTGACTACTGATGCCATGGACACTCAAAGGATTATAAAGGAACATTATAAATAAATCTATGTCCCAAAATTTGGTACATAAATGTGATGGACCAATTTCTTGAAAGACATATATTACCAAAATGTACACAAAGGAAACTGATATTCTACTTAGATTTTTGTTTTTATGATTAAAATGCTTAAGTCTTTTTGTTCCTATTCAGTAAAATATTTGGCAGGAGAATGCACTTTTCCCCCAGTATATCCTATATAAAATATCTAAAAATACTTACTGTATTGGGTGTCTTTGAAATATAAGGGAAAAAGTTATGAGGCTAAAAACCAGGTTTGAATCTCTTTGGACTTTTTTTGGCTGTAAGTCTTTGATTCACTTTCTAATACTTTTGCTTTTAAATTAGTCCATGGCAATCACATAAGCATACTTGATAAAAGGCTTTAAAAAGAAACCTGGGGCTCTGGACCTTGTGACCTTATCAAGTGGGTTTTGGGATCTTTAAGCCCCTTTTCTTTTTTAAATGACCACTGCAGCACTTGCTGAAATCTGAAAGGCTAACTTATTTGACTACTCCTCCATCAAGGATCTTTTAGAGGAAGGAGGTTAGAAAATGCTTTTGCCTTTAAGGATGAAGGAGAAAAGGTAAAGGGGTTTCTATTTTATCCTGGCAGCTAACAATAGCTGCTGTGGCCGGTTGCAAATGACTGTGGCTTTAGTAGAACAGGAACTTCAATCTCTAATGAGACGATGATAAGTACAGTACTTGATACATGAGCTAATAGTCATTGGTGCCACTACTGAAGTCGAGGGACACTAAGGATGTTAAATTAGGATCCTTAAATTAGGTCGAGCATTGTAGGTTATTCTGCCTTAGTCATTTTCAAGATGGGGGCTTGATATCTTTTCAGTTAGACTTTAATATAAAAACTATTTCATACTAATTTGAAGACACAATTTGTCCATTTCACTAGGCTGACATTTGCTGTGATGGTGGGTAAAATTGCCAGTAACACAGGACCAGGGTAACATTGAGCAGTGGCCCTAAGTTGTTCTCAGTCATTGTATTCTTCCCTATCAGCCACTGGCAATATAATCTGTGCATATTATTGTGTCTTGGCAAGTCCAACCCATCTGTTACAACTTTCTCACAATTATTATTGTTATTATTATTTCAGATTAATATGAAGGTACAAATGATTGGCTTACAATGTTTGTGTTTGTTAGGTAACATCCCTGTTATAGTTGTGTCCTGCACCCAGGAGGTGTGCCATATACCCCTACATTGTGCCCATTAGGTGGGAGCACACCAATCCTCTCCTACCTCCCTCCCAACTTGAATTAAATTGAGTTCTTCTCTTGTATGGGTGTGTATTTGTTTGCTGGCTTCATATTAGTATTGAGTATCAAATACTTCCTTTTCTATTGGTGTGAAACTTTACTAAAGAGAATATTCCCCAGTTCTAGCCAGGTTAATACAAATGATAGAAAGTCTCCATCTTATTATGGCTGAATAGTATATTCCATAGTGTACATATACCACAGACGGGCACTTTGGTTGTTTCCACATCTTGGTGATTATAAATTGAGCTGTGATAAACAATCTAGTGCAAATATTCTCATGACAAAATGATGTTTCCTTTTTTCTGGGTAGATGCCTAGTATGGGATTGAGGGGCCAAATGGAAGGTCTATTTTGAGTTCTTTGAGGATTTTCTATACTTCTCTCTAAAGAGGCTAGATTAGTTTTCAATCTCCTAATAATGTAAGAGTGCTCCCTTCTCTCCACATCCATGCCAGCTTCTGCAGCTTTGGGACTTTGTGATATGGGCTGTTCTCACTGGGGTTAGCTGATATCTCAGGGTGGTTTTGATTCACATTTCTCTGATGATTAGGGATGATGAGGCATTTTTTTCATGTTTGTTAGCCATTTGTCTGACTTCCTCAGAGAAGGTTCTGTTCATGTCTCTTGCCCAGTGATCGATGGGATTATTTGCTCCTTTTTTGTTGATTAATCTGAGTTCTCTGTGGATTCTAGTTATCAATCCTTTGTCAGATTTGTAACATGCAAAGATCTTTCCATTCTGAAGGTTGTCTATTTGCCTTAATTGTATCTTTATCTCACTATTATTAAAAAATGCTTTGCAAGCAGAAACTTACACTTTTAGATGAACAAATCTAGGCTTTTGAGGAAAAGGTGCTTTTGATATTGTTTGAGCTATGAACTCAACTAGCTGCTTTTTCCACAGGACACCATATTTATTTCAAAGTAGGACTGACAGACAAGGGAGGGCTATTCAGACTTGTATATTTGGCAGATATTTTTTCAAAAACGTGAATCTGAGACTTCAAGGGAGACAAGTGACAGTATTTATGGCCAATGATAAAATCCAAACTTTGAAGTAAAAATTAGAATTTTGGAAAACTCACATCTGCCACCATGAGCTCTGCAGCTTCACAATAGTTAAAGACTACTCTGATGAGAATGGTGGGGAGGTGAATTAATATAATTTTTCAATATTTTACAATGGGAAGTGTCATTCTTTCAAGATCTTCTGATATTTTCCAAAAGACCAATGCAAAATTTAAATCGCAAGAAAGACCAATGGATTTTAATGTAATGGTTTTAGTTGTATGCAATTTTAACACGCATGGTATGTGTGGTTTCATGTTTCTTCCACTACAGTAAATTTACAGAGCAGTTCTAGCTCCTCAAGATCTCGCCTGTCGTCCTTGGTAACCAAGCCCACCTCTCTCCTCACACTCCTTCGCTCCATGAAACATTTTTAAATGGTTAACAGTTGTTATATTTCTCATGGTGCCCGTGATAATGTTGGACATCATAGGTGCTCCATGAATATGAACAGAATAGATGTGAACTTCTTCCTCACTCACTTTATAAGCTGTGCTGCTGTGGTTGTGGCTTTTGTAACCACAGTGAATGCTGAGTACAGAGGCCTGGCTCTTCAGTTCTGTAGATGTGTTCCTGAAAAACCGTGTGTAACTGAAGATAGTGAAATATCTACCTATTTGCCTCATTGGTATTTATCACTTCAAGTCATCTTCAGTTTGCTTATCAACCAACGTAAGAACTGACACGCTCACCTTGTTTTCTGTTTCTCTTCTTCAAAGTTGATGGCCACACATCCAACCTGGAGAAGAGCCTTACTAGTAGTCACCACAAAAAGAAAAAACACAAAGTCCTTCCCCACAAGAAATTTGCATATTAAGGCCATTATTCTCTTTAGAAAGACTTGTTGGAATTTATTGGGGTTATGGTAGGCTGGATAAATGCAAGGAGTCATCCAACAGAGACCTCACCCTCCAAAGTTTGCTGGTGTGGGATGACAGACACATGTTGAGGCATAAATGCTTAGAGTTAGAAACTGTCAGGTCATTATTCTTTGATAATAAGAGACCTTCTGTAGGAGGGAGATGAAATTTTTTAGAGCAAAGACAGAGGTTTTGTTTGTTTTGTTTTGGGCACAGATAAAGAGATTCAAGTAAATACAGCTACCATTGATAACAGTAATAACAATAGTATAAAATATGGCAAGTTTATTTTAAATTCACTTATATCCAAGGTAGTTAATAATAATTTGTAATTTCTATTATGTCTCCAGTCATGTGTAATGACTTTCTAAAAGCTATTAAAACGTGTTTTATAAATAGAAGTTTACTTTTTTGTTTTGAGACAGAGTCTCATGTTGCCCTGGGTAGAGCTGTGGCATCAAAGCTCACAGCAACCTCCAACTCTGGGGCTCAAGTGATTCTCTTGCCTCAGCCTCCCAAGTGCTGGGCCTGTAGGTGCCTGCCATAAGGCCTGGCCAGATTTTCTATTTTTTTTTTTTTTTTTAGTAGAAACAGGGTCTTAAGGTTGCTCAGGTTGGTCTTGAACTTGAGCTCAAGAGATCTTCCTGCCTTGGCTTCCCAGAGTGCTAGCATTACAGGTGTGAGCCACCATGCTCAGCCAGAAGTTTACATTGTAGATGAGTGAATGTAGGCTACCATTCAGGGTAGTGTCATCTCAGTTGTTCAATCAGCTAGCCAAATCTCTTTGGTCAAGGTACTGGTCATAAACTCAATTGTTTAAAATTTAGGAACAGATAAAGTATCCTGCTCATTTAATTCAGTTTTTCCCCTTAAGAAGCAGTCACGAATATCTAGGAGCTCTGACACTAGGAAAGGCACTATGCTGAGTACTAGAAGGGATTTTAAAATGACATGGAATCAGTTCTCTTACTGCTTGGTTCAAACTTCCTTCCTTTAATTTTTTTTTCTTCTTTCATCTCTTGAGATGTCTTAGTCTGACTTGTGCTGCTATAACAAAATATCTGAAGATGAGGTAATTTATAAAGAACAGAAGTTTATTTCTCACAGTTATGGAGGCTGAGAAGTCCAAGATCAAGGCAATCACCAGTTCAGTGCCCAGTGAGGGCTGTTCTCTGCTTTCATGATGACTCCTTGAACCCAGTGTTCTCTGGCAGGGAGGAAGGCTGTGTCTTCTCATGGTCAAAACCTGAAGGCAAAAAAGGGGACAAACTCCCTCCGTCAAACTCTTTTATAAGAGCACCTAATTCCACTCACAAAGGAAAAGCCCTCATGGCCTAGTCACCTCTTAAAGGCCCTCCTTCCTAATATCATCACATTGGAAACACCTGAATTTTGGAGGAGACACACATTCAAACCATAGCAAAGTCATGCTGATCAACATTATATTTATATGCTTCAGACAAATTCAGAGGATTTGAATTAAAGCACAGCTATTGATAGTTACAAATTTCATCCCAGCATTTCTGTGCTATAGACTGGCCATCATTCATCCCACTTACATCAGACGTGTAGTACACTGGAGAAGAAGGTAAGTGCTTTGTGTGATGGAAGAATGGATATTAGCCACCCCATGGTTTGCTTAATTTTAGAACACCTCACCCCTGCTAGTCTTATGGGCATGCTCAGAACTTGAGTAGCTGCACACAGCAGGATGAAGCCTGGCTTCTGTCTGGTTTCATAGAGGTCTCATTGTGGGAAGCACCATACAAAGATGCCATGGATCTGAACCCCAGCTTCCCTGAGCTGAGCACAGGCCCTGGCACACAGGATGCACTTAATGGATCTTATTAAGAGCTATGACCATGACTGCTGCAACCAGCTGATATGTTTGGACAAACTTCTCTCTGAGCTTCAGTGAGAATGATGCATAGGTATTTACCTTGCAATATTATCATGAAAATTATAAGAAAGATTATGCAAAAAGTAAGTAGCCTATTGGCCAATCAAGAGTAGAATTCAAGAAATTATAGCTGCTACTATTATTGCTGTCGTTATGACTGTTGTTATTACATTGAGGCTGGGAGGATATCTTCTGCTATTAAGCCTTTAGTAGCCTTACATCACAACAATGGGTTACAGAAGTTACTACTCTTCCACACTGACATTTTCTAAACAGATAAAACGTTGTATCAACTACTATTTTGATTATTTGGAATTGACATTGTCCTATATTTGGCTTTGTAGGCGCACCGCAAAAATTCTTCTTTAACACACTGATAGCATCTTTTATTTTCCTTCACTCAACCAGAAGTTTTCCTCTGCCAACAATTAGTCATGCTTTCATCAAAAGCAATGACTACCTAAAGGAATATTGCCATTCTACGGAACTTGGTCCTTCTTGCATTTCTGCGATTGTCATAGGAAATTCAGAACAGTTCAGAGACATAGCCACTAGCGTAGGTATTATCTGATTCAAAACCAGCATAAGATATTTGATGTCGTTGCCACATAACTCTGAATTGCAGACACTTGCCAAATATTGCAGAAATGCTTTGGGCTGAAGGGTTCTGGCACCGCAGATTTCTTCATTTTATGATTGCCAGAGTCATTGAAAAGAAATTTTGGATTGTGCTAAAGGGAAATAACAAAGACACTATCCAGCAACAGTCTTTTGTGTTGGACAGAGAATTTCATGCTTTTAACTGATTCCAATCTCTGGGGAAAGTGGAAGTAAGCAGTAGACAAAAATTAGCAACACACAAAGACGCCAGAAGTGGATACTGTAGAAAGGAACTTCTGCTTTGTTGATTAGTTGCACATTATGTTTTTTGTGCTATCTTCTCCTTCATTAGAAGATACTGGAAAAGAATCCAGTTCCCAAATTTTGTAAAGCTTTTGATGTTGTTTGATAATATCCTAATTGTATTCACTTTCCTTTCATCCTTTTGATAATAAAATCTTCCAAGTTCTAGTTGGGCACACAAACTTCACTTTCTGGGCTCCCTTCAGCTAGCTATGTGATTAAATTCTGGCTGGTGAGGTATCCTTTGGCAACTTCTTGTTGTAGTCTTTTATTTTAATTAATTAATCAATTATTTAAGTTTTGAAACAGAGTCTTGCTCTATCATCCTGGGTAGAGTGCCATGGCATCATCATAGCTCACAGCAACCTTGAACTCTTGAGCTCAAGAGATCCTCTAATCCTAGAGACCAGGTCTCACTCTTGCTCAGGCTGGTCTCAAACGCCTGAGCTCAAGAAATCCACTCACCTTGCTCTCCCAGAATGACTGTGTTTGGCCTTTGTTATATCCTTTAAAAATAACCTGGTTTTTAAAGAGGAGGTGCCTCAGATGAGAGCAAGAAGTAGAAGGATACAGTTGAAAAAGTGTATTTGGTTCTATGTAAATTAGACCATAATTGGAAAAAACAGGAAAAAGGAGCATTGTGGGTCCCTGGAGGACCTCATGGAGCAGAGTCAGTTTCTTGCTCTGTGACCCGCCCACAACCTCTGCTGTGCTTCTCTGGTAGGAGAAGGATGCTTCTGTTTTGCTTGAAGTGCTATGTTTTGGCGTAGCTTTGCTATAGCAGCTGGACTGTGCCTTAAATACTAGAGATGTTCTAAGGTTTCCATACATTGGATGAAGGGCTTGTGAGACACAACATTGTTAAAAGGAAAAGGAATGACTTCCCTAGCACGCCAAGTGGTGGACCAAGCTCAATTTTACATTACAGGCACTTTGAATATATCAAATGTCCTCAGCGTGAATACTTGGTTTCATTTCTTTGTATTTATTATTTCTGTCATTTGTTAAGTGGAACTAAAATATCTGTGCTGTGTCTATTATAACCTAGCCCCAAAGTAGTAAAACTATCATAAGCACTAAGCAAACAGGGCATTATTGCCTTCTTTTTCTAGTTAAGTAGGGAGACAGGAAAAATGGCTTTTGCCTGGGAAACTTAAAGTGTCATAGAAAAGGGTATGGAGACAACGTGAACAGTGGCGATTTAACAACGGGGTTGCTTGCTTTAAGCATGATAGTTGATAGCTGCTAACTGTGGCTTTCTTGAAAAAGATGCACTCCCTTTATCAAATTCCCAAGCTGCACTGCAAAATCAGAACCCAGTGCGTCCTGCTGCTTAGCTGCAAGGCAATGGGGAAGCTGTGGGGACCCCTGTGAAACCCCCGTGACATATTTAGCCTGTGGCCTGTGGGTATTTATTCAAGCTCCAGAAGTGTGGGTTACCTTTAGTCAAATCACAAGGAGTTTTGCATCTGTCACCCAGGGCAGAACTGAGGGAGAGGGAGCAGGTGTGAAATACAACCCAGACTTCCTTTTAAGTCCAAGTATGGTTACATTTTTGTTTTATTATTACCCTTGGTACACCTGGGATTGTAAATAGTGCAGCAGTAATTCAGAAAGTGGAAATGGAAGGTGTTACTATGTTTTCTACTGGGCTTTGCATCAAAAAGTACTTTCTTTCTTTCTAAAGAGATTTGGCCTATGTGGGGGCTTCCTCCTCTCCAGATAGCTTGGTCTTGTCTGGTGTTACTTAGATAATGCATTGCTGGGAATGCTAGTAGCTCAGGGATTGCAGAAATTTCCTGTGACCTATATCATTAAGTCACTGGTGTCTTTAAAACAATGTCTGTGATTCCCTCAAAAACATCAGGGAAGAGTTTAGAAATAATCCAGATTCTCTATTTTTGGCATAACTCAATAGCCCTACCAGATAACATTCTGAGGTGTACCAGCTACTCATCCTCCACCAATAAAATTTGGTCTTATTTCTTATTATTCTTCTGATGCTCAAGATTCACAGAGCATTTCTCTAAGAAATCCCTTCATAATCTGGCTCTCTGCTACTGTAATTCCTGCCTCTGCTTGTCCCTCCATGTGATATCATGTCAGATGTTAGAGGCACTGGAACCATCAGACTAGATTGCGGCTTTAGTCCACAAAGCATGATCCATCATTCCTTCACATTCTTAGTAGATAGGATGACCCCATGACCTCTACCACCATAATTTTATTTTTACACCCATGAGAGTCTTTCATGGGATCCAGAGGACGATGCTGAGATCCTGAGATGGTTCTCCAAGAATGAGCTGGTTAGGAAGTGACAGGCCATGCTGTCTGCTCACACCCAGCCTCAGCCTCGGGGTGCCGGGCCAGCTTAGAGGGGAGACCACAGTTCTGGGGCCCCAGCTGTTTCAGCCACTGCCTTTTTTACTAAGGTCGTTAACGAGCATGCTAATTAGTGGCAATTTTCCTGGTGGTTTTTGTGATGTGGGGATTTGTCCACTAAGAAATGGCTCAAACCACGAATCATTTAAAATAGTCAGTCCTACTGGAGATAGAAATAACTCCTTGCCTGTGTTGACCTTAGCTAGTGACCAGTGACCAGAAGGTAAAATCTTGGGAATAGAGGCCTGGGCTTCTGACTCAGCAGAAACCACCGTCTTGACATTTTTAGCCTCTTATTTGGTCTTGTCCTACTATAGAGACTATTCTTTCTACAGGCCAAATTTGACCAAATAGCCCTACCAGATCACATTCTGAGTTGCACCAACCATCTCTTCCCCACCAATAAATTTGGTCTTATTTCTTGTTATTCTTCTGATGCTCAGGATTCATAGCACATTTCTTTGTATAATATTTGAAATAATACACAAAATATCCAAAAAAGGAGAAAAAGATAGGGCCACCATAGATTAGTTCTTAACCAGGAGTGGCCTGAATTTCCGGGGGAGGTTTGACAATGTCTGGGGACATTTTTGCTTGTTACAACATTAGGGAGGGTTGTATACTACTAGCATCTAGTGAGTAGAGCTCCAGAGAACTGGTAAAAATCCTACAATTCACAGGGCAGCCCTGTACCACAAAGAATTGTTGGGTCTAAAACATTGATAATACGAGGTTGAGAAACCCTGAAACAGATGAAGACTATTCTTCCTATATATTCTGTAGCTTAAGAAATGGGTTCTAAATATTTACTGAGCATCTATTGTGTATATAAATGGTGTTATGCTATATGAAAGAGTCTAAGAAATAAAATTCATATTTACTAACATCAAAAAGTTTCCAGTTTATCCAGAGATAGTACATACACAATGAGAATTTGTGTCATTTATTATAGCAATAGTTTACTTGCAAGGGAGAGTGATACTTACATTAGTTTGCTAGGGCTGGCTGTTATAATAAAGTACTACAGACTGTTTGGCTTACACGATAGAAATTACTCTCTTCTGGAGGCTACAAGTCCAAGGTGAAGGTGTTGGCTGAGTTGGTTTTCTCTGGGGCCTCTGTCCTTGGCTTGCAGGTGGCTGTCTGCTCCTGCACTCAGACTCTGTGTCTGAGTCCTAATCTCCTTCTCTTGTAAGGACATTAGTCATATCAGAATAGGGCCCATCCATATGACCTCATTTTAAAGTCATGATCTCTTTAAAGGCCCTATCTCTAGATAAAGTCACACTCTGAGGGATTGCGGGACTGGGACTTCAACATATAAATTTTGGGGAGACAGAATTCAGCCCACAGCATTACTCTTGTGTGATAATTTGGTCACTAGAGTTCAAAAGATAAGAAGCAGCATAGAAATGTACTTTAGAGTATCATATAAGAACTTGTACACTAAGAAAAGTATTTCAATGATAGCTGAAAGAAAGAAAGAAATTTAAGAGACCTATCACACAGTATGGTGACTGTAGTTAGTAGTCATGTAGATTTCAACTTGGTAAAATAATAGATTTTGATTTACCACAAGAAAGGATAATAATGTGAGGTGAGGGATATGTGAATAGCTTGATTTAATTATTCTACAATGTAAACATACAGGGTGGCCATAAAGGTTGTGTACAATTTTAAATTGCACATGAACTTTATGGCAGCCTATATTAAAATATCACACCGTGCCCCATAAGTGTATACAATGATTATTTGTCAATTAAAAATAAAGTTGGCTCAGTGCCTGTGGCTCAAGTGGCTAAGGCACCAGCCACATACACCTAAGGTGGTGGGTTCAAATCCAGCCCAGGCCACCAAACAACAATGATGACTGCAACCAAAAAAAAAAAAAGCCGGACATTGTGGCGGGTGTCTGTGGTCCCAGCTACTTGAGAGGCTGAGGCAGGAGACTCGCTTGAGCCCAGGAGTTGGAGGTTGCTGTGAGCTGTGGTGCCATGGCACTCTACCCAGGGGGACTGCTTGAGGTTCTGTCTCAAAAAAAAAATAAATAAATAAAGTTAAATGGCTTGGTACCTGTAGCTCAAGTGGCTAAGGTGCCAGCCACATAAACCAGAGCTGGTACATTAGAATTCAGCCCAGGCCTGCCAAACAACAATGACAACTATAACCAAAAAATATCCGGGCATTGTGGCAGGTGCCTGTAATCCCAGCTACTTGGGAGGCTGAGGCAAGAGAATTGCTTAAGCCCAAGAGTTGGAGGTTGCTGTGAGCTGTGACGCCATGGTACTCTACCAAGGGTGACAGCTTGAGACTCTGTCTTAAAAAATAAATAAATAAATAAAATAAAATAAAATAAAAAATGGTTCCAACTCATTGAATAGTTTTTAGCTCTTAAAGCAGGAAAGGTTCTTTTTCTTGTAGTAGAGGCAGGTTCGAGCCTCTACTCTCAATAGGGAGATTTTTTTTTTTTTTTAGAAAGTTCTCAAGGATAAAGAGAAGGTTACTTCTTTTTCTCATTAATTCAGTAGAGACTTTTTAAGTTTCTACTATGTGCCAGGGCTGTGCTAGTGTCTGAATAAAAAGGAAAAGATTCTTGCTTTTCAGAAGCTCACAGTCACATGTATTTGTATGGGACACGTGCTGAAGAGCTCCAAGGCAGGGTAACTAATTCTGTTCAGGGTTGAGGCTGGGCTGACATTCATCTTGGTCATACTGGTAGGCTGCGAGGTCACAGGTGGCATATCCATTCTGATTGGCAAATTGGCTACTAAATATTTTGAATGTCATCCCAGGGATTTGGGGAAGGTGAAAGAGGAGTAGTCATTATAATTCAGACTCCCTGATGTCCACTCTTAAGTCCCAATTTTAACTAAGATGTGATATTTTGTACTATAAAAGCAGTGCCCTGATAAAGACTTTTTTGCTAGATTATTGAATAAATACTCTTTCTTTCCTATAAAAAAAGATTGTGAGGTGGTTCTTGGTAGATCAATAGAAGTTTTCTAGGCTGAGGGTGGCCTGGGGGGAGGAGGGTATTATAAATAAAAGGAAATGCCTGGAGTCATAAAAGGGAGCAGACAGTGGGCAACATAAGGTGAGGGACTGCATGTAGCTTGTTAACTACCATGTTCTCAATGCTACCATTTGGCACATAATAGGTTCTCAATTAACATTCATTGAATGTAATGAATTAACTTTATTCAATAATGTTTGGAGAATGGCAGGAAGTGGAGAAAGTGGGGTTGGAGAGGAAGTTTGGGCCATATATCAGGGTACCCAAGCTCTGGAAGAAGACAAGAGGTGTGGGGCTCCCTAATTCTAGGGGGAGTGGGAGGGAAACTATCTGAGGATAGGAGGGGAAGGAGAGGCCTTGTGATGCTCCACTTCTAAGTCATTCAAAAAGAGTAGCTTTAGGGTTTAGACAGTCCTGAGTTCTAGTCCAATCCATTACAAACTATCATTGTATGGTCTCTGTTATTGTAACTAATTCCCCAGTCTTAGTGTTCTCACTTGTACATCTGGAATAATAACTGTATGACTAAGACTGAATCAGGGGCTTGGTGCCCATAGCTCAGTGAGTAGGGCACCAGCCACACACACTGAGGCTGGCAGGTTTGAGCCCGGCCTGGGCCTGCTAAACAATGACAATTGCAACCAAAAAATAGCCAGGTGTTGTGTTAGGTGCCTATAGTCCCAGCTACTCAGGAGGCTGGGGCAAGAGAATCACTGAAACCCAGGAGTTTGAGGTTGCTGCGAGCTGTGATGCCATGGCACTCTACCGAGGGCAACACAGTGAGACTCTGTCTCAAAACAACAACAACAACAAAAAGACTAAATCAGGTAATGCATGCATTACAAGAACGGCACACATAGTAAATGCTCAAAAATAAATATCATTAGATCAGATCGCCCACCAATGGAATGGATCACTTTTAAGATATTATTTCAAATAATCATCTACTGATGTTTGGAATTTCTTACAGGGGTAAGAAATCTTCAAGTAGAGTTAAGGAATTCAAATACAAATATAAATACGAATAGTGATAGCTTCAGGTACACGTACCAGTTGAGGTACTCTGAAGGTGTGAGCAAAGTTCTGTAAAGCTACAAATAGTCAATCAGCAAGTGTGAATGATAGAGTACAGAATTTTGCTTGTCTAGTTGGAGGGAGATACTAAGGAAAGTAAAGGTTGCCTTGGAAGCTACCTCACAGAGAAGGGGGAAGAGGGAGGCTAAAGAGGAGGAGAAAGGATTCGGGAAGGAAGCCTTGGTGCCAATGACTCTGGGCAGTGAGTTCAGAGGCAGGAGAGAGCCCAGGGCTGAAGTGTTTAGGGAAATCCTCTAAAGAGGCAGGATGGAGCAAGGCCTGGAGGATTAAGGAGTTCATTTGAGAGAACGCTGTTAGATGACTGGGTAAGGTTTGAGTCCTATTTGATAGTCTTGGCTCAAGGGATCCATATTCATGAATCATATTTGGATGCTACGTTCTTCCTACACATGAGGTTCCTGATGGAAATATATACTCAAAGAAAAATGACAAATGGGAAATTAAAAATAACAAATAACAAAAACTTAAGACGCAGTGAACACTCACTGTGTTTCAGCACTCTTCTGAGCACTCCACATACAAGCCCCTAATCTTTTTTAAACAAACCTTGGAAACAGTATGGGGTTGACACTATTATTATATTTACTTTATGGACAAGAAACTGATGTAGAGGGAAGCTAAGTTAACTTCTGCCAGAAAAGTCATAGCAAGTTAGTAATGGAACTAACTACTTTGTATGATTTACTTTCATCCTAGCCTCAATTAATTTACTAAAATTCAACTATTGGGTAAAAGAAAACAACACAGAGAGAGTGTGCACCATATCTCATGGAGTGTGCACCATGTCTCAATGGAAAAAGCATGGCCTGCTGAATGTAATTGGTGGTGGGCAATCAAGCCTGAAACAGTCAAGACTTGCTGAGAAATTCCATGAAAGAATGTGTATGTTTAAAATAAACTTTAAAAAAACTGCACTATATGGGGCAGTGACTATGGCTCAAAAGAGTAGGGCACCAGCCCCACATGCTGGAGGTGGCAGGTTCAAACCTAGCTCTGGCTAAAAACTGCAAAACATAAACAAAATAAAAAAAAAATAAAAAATTGCAGTATAGCATCCATGTAGAAGAGTGCACCAATCACAAGTTCTCCACTTAATGAGTTATGCCAGAATGAAAACACCTGTTTTAACCACAGTCCAGGTCAAAAAATGAATAGAACATTATCAGAACCCCATCGGTTCCCTTTGTCCCACTTCCATCGCCAGTCTACCCTCTCCCTCTTAAAAAGATTTTAATGATTTTTATAGCCATCAACGAAAAAGAGAAGCACTTTGTTCAGGAGGCCTGTTTGAGGCTGGTGCCAGAGTGCTGGGCACCCTGGAGGAATAAATTAAAGAATTAATCAGGAGGGAGAGCATGATGGCAGATAGGAAGGACATTTAGCTTAGCTCTCCTAGAATAACAGCTTCTGTCCAGAGGGAGACATAATGGCTAGAAAGAACCCAACAAAGCTGAAGGGTGGGAGCTGAGCTGCGAGAAGAGGTTGATAATTGCACATTTCTCTGCTGAGGCAAGCTGCAACTCCAAGGAAACAAATTTCCAGTACATAACCCACCCCAAAGAGGACGCATGTCCATCCCCTCCCTCAAGAGAGTTGCTTGCTTGCTGTGAGATCTCTACTAGTGAGCGGTGAATCTGAGGTTCTCTGCTCTCACCCCACAGGAGTGAGTAGCTGGAAGCTGGGACTCCTTCTCCAGAGAGTCCCTGCTGTGAGGCTGGGCATTCTTTTGTGTGACATGAAGGTTGAACAAATATTTTCCCTGTCACTTTGAACTCCCACTCTACCCTTCTTCCTGGCCTGGTGGTCTAGGAGCCCAACACTTGCAGAGACCAGAATGTTTGTGAGCTTCTTTGTTAAGACTAGGCATTGCATGGTCTGAGGTAGTAGTGCAGCTACACTGTAAATGTTAATCTGGTAACAGTGCAGCAAGACACAGGGGGAAAGGTGTCTGGCTTGGCTCTGAGAAAGACCAACTCAGTAGAGGGTGGAGGTTTGGGTCTCTGTAGATGGGAGGAGGCTTGGGAACAGCTGAGGGGTGGGAACCTGAGTGGTGATACCTCCCACCTAGCAGCAGCATTAATAGAGTGATCCTGTCAGAGTCAAATTTCATAGAGATACCTCCCCAGTTCAGTGGACTGCTGAAGGGAGCAGGGATACCAGAGGAGCAGAGCAGCAGGGGCAGAGCATGATCTCTGAGCGCGAAAAAACCGGCTGCTTTGTTAACCTCTGGTTTGGAACAAGCTCAGGTGGAACACTCCCCAGTTTCCACTGAGCATCTGGGGTAACCAGACTTCAACTACCCCAGCTGGCTGGTGGCAGAGTGTGGTTGCTTGGCTGACAAGGCATTGACCTCCCTCTGACTCTGGCAAGCCCAAATCCCTGGCTCATTTGCTCATTGGTGGGAACTGGGCCACAGCCCAGTGGGGCCACCAGTGCCTGGGTGTGACAGAGGTACAAGGTGGGGAAGAAGGCACTATTTTGCTGGGCGGGCCTTTCTGACTTTACAGAGCACCAGAGTGAGTTACACTTGAGCTACCAGTGGACACCTGCTGCCTAGATGCTAAAGATCTTTTGAACTCTCCCACCTGATCAGTGTTTGTGTTGACTGGAACAATTGGTTTGGAATTCTTGACCTGGGCTGATCACCCGGGGACCCACCAAGGTTGTACTCTGGTTGTGTTGTTGGAGGAATATGGGATTCTCCTCTTCCAGTCGTAGCCTGTTGGGGGGAGGATGGGGTGCCTTAGTTGCTTATATATCTCCACAGCTGTGATTTCAACCCAAAGCCACTGATTCACTAGGATTGGACAGAACTAGCTGAATACAGGTCAGAGCCATCTAGTGCCACCACTAGAGGTGGTGCAGAGTCTGCAGAGTTTCAGGCTATAGTACTGAATGAGACCTTTGTAAAGCTCGAGGGTAAAAGCCACAATCATCAGTCCTGGTTCTTTGGTAAAGGGCTGGTTAATTACAACTCCAAGACCCCTCAATTCGATTTCACCTTACCAGCTTCTCTACCCAAACATTGAAAAATAATCATGGGGCCAAATCAGCAAAAAAACTCTGGCAACATGAATATTCAGAGTAGATCAACTCCCCCAAGGAATGACAAAGGAGGAAGAATGGGAACAGAATGGGAATAGAAGATCCCATTCATAAACAAATAGCTGAGATGTCAGAAATTGAATTCAGAATTTGGATTGCAAATAAGATTAATAGAATGGAGGTAAAAATGAAATTAGAAGTTTAGGGAGCAATTCAAAAGTTCTCTCAAGAATTGAAAGACAAAATCACCAAAGATTTTGACACATTGAGGCAAGAACTTGCAGCCCTCAAAGATCTGAGAAATGCAGTAGAATCCCTCAGTAACAGAATGGAGTAGGCAGAAGAAGAGATCTCTGACATTGAAGACAAAGCTTTTGAATGCCTCCAAATGCTCAAAGAAGAAGAGAAGTGGAGAGTAAAAACGAATCATTCCCTGAGAGATCTGTGGGACCACTACAAAAGAGCAAATATTCACCTTATAGGAATCCCTGAAGGAGAAGAGGATGGTCCAAAAGGCACAAATACTCTACTCCAATAGATAATTGAGGAGAACTTCCCAAGCATGTTAAGAGATACTGAAATTCTGATAGCAGACAGTTTCAGAACCCCAGCATGACTCAACCCAAATAAAGGATCTTCTAGACACATTGTAATTAACTTTTCCAAAGTTAATATGAAGGAGTAAATCCTGCAAGCAGCCAGATGTAAGAAAATCATAATCTACAAGGGGAAGAATATTAGAATGACTACAGATCTCTCTACTGAAACTTTTCAAGCCAGAAGAGGATGGTGATGGTCATCAACTTTCAGTCTCCTAAAACAAAATGACTTTCAGCCCAGGATCCTGTATCAAGCTAAATTGAGCTTCATTTATGACAGAGAATTTAAATACTTTAATGACATACACATGTTGAAGAAATTTGCCATAACCAAACCAGCTCTTCAGGATATTCTCAGACCTATCCTCCATAATGACCTGCACAATGCTCTACCACCAAAGTAAACACACTCTGAAATTCTTGACCAAAACCCAAATTAGACAGTGGTGAAAAAATTTAAAATGTCCATTGGACTTTCAAAAAACTTGACACCCAAAATATTACCACTTATTAATACTCTTAATGTGAATGGCTTAAATTTTCCTCTTAAGAGGCATAGTAGCTGACTGTTAGCTGACTGAATACAAAAACTCAGGCCAGATATCTGCTTCAAACAAGAATCTCATCTTACTTTAAAGGATAAATATAGACTCAGGGTGAAGGGAGAGGCATCTGTAATCCAGGCAAACAGAAACCAGAAAAAAGCAGGGGTGGCAATTTTATTTGTAGATACATTAGGCTTTAAACCAACAAAAGTAAGGAAAGACAAGGATGGTCACTTCATATTTGTTAAGGGAAGCACTCAACATGATGAGATGTCAATTATTAACATTTATGCACCCAACCAGAATGCTCCTCAATTTATAAAGGAGACCCTAACAGCCATGAGCAATTTTTAACAGACATCTACAGAACATTTCATCCTAACAAAACTGAATACACAATCTTCTCATCAGCTCATTGAACATCCTCCAAAATGGATCACATCTTAAGTCACAAGTCTAACCTCAGGAAATTTAAAAGTATAGAAATTATTCCTTGTATTTTCTTGGACCATCATGCAATAAAAGTTGAACTCAACAATAACAGGTGTCTGCATACTCATACAAAGTCATGGAAACTAAATAACCTTATGCTGAATGATACCTGGGTCATAGATGAGATTAAGAAGGAAATTGCCCAATTTTTGGAACAAAACAATAATGAAGGCGTGAATTATCAGAACTTGTGGGATACTGAAAAGGCAGTCCTAAGAGGGAAATTTATAGCATTGCAAGCCTTCCTCAAGAGAATAGAAAGAGAGGAAGTCCATAACTTAATGGGACATCTTAAGCAAGGAAAAGGAAGAACTTTCCAACCCTGAACCCAGCAGAAGAAAAACAATAACTAAAATTAGAGCAGAATTAAATGAAATAAAAAACAAAAGAATTATTCAAAAGATCAATGAATCAAAAAGTTGTTTTTTTGAAAAATTCAACAAAATTGATAAACCTTTGGCCAACCTAACCAAAAATAGAAAATTAAAGTCCGTAATGTCATCAATCGGAAATGACAAAGGCAAAATAACAACAGACACATCAGAAATTCAAAGAATCCTTAATGAAAACTACAAAAAACTTTATTCTCAGAAATATGAAAATCTGAAAGAAATTGACCAATGCTTGGAAGCACACAAACTTCCTAGACTTAATCAGAAAGAATTGGAAATGCTGAACAGACCTATACCAACTACTGAAATAGAATCTACTATATGAAATCTCCCAAAAAAGAAGAGTCTGGGACCAAGGGCTTCCCATCAGAATTCTACCAAACCTTTAAAGAGGAACTAGTACCTCTATTAGTTAACCTTTTCCAAAACATCAAAAAAGAAGGAATACTTTCCAACACGTTCTATGAAGCAAATATCACCCTGATCCCCAAACCAGGAAAAGACCCTACAAGAAAAAAAATTATAGACCAATATCTTTAATGAATATAGATGCAAAAATATTCAATAAGATCCTAGCAAACAGATCCAGCAACACATCAAATGAATTATACACCATAACAAAGTGGGTTTCATCCCAGGGTCTCAAGTTCGGTTCAATATAAATAAAACTATAAATATAATACATCACATAACCCAGGCGTCCTCAAACTATGCCCCACGGGCCACATGCAGCCCACCTAGGACATTTATCTGGCCTGCTGGGTGTTTTTGCCACCACTGCCTGTCCTGCTTAGCAGCCAACTCGTCCTGGGGTCTGCAGTTCAGCACTCCAATGGTCTGAGGGACAGTGAACTAGCCTCCTGTTTAAAAAGTTTGAGGACCCCCGACATACACAAACTAAAAAACAAAGACCATATGATTCTCTCAATAGATGCAGAAAAAGCTTTTGACAATATCCAGCATCCTTTCATGATCAGAACACTTAAGAAAATAGGTATAGTAGGGACTTTTCTTAAACTGATAGAGGCCATCTACAGCAAACCCACCGCCAATATCATACTGAATGAAGTAAAATTGAAAACATTTCCACTCAGATCAGGAACCAGGCAAGGTTGCCCATTGTCTCCACTGCTTTTTAACATTGTAATGGAAGTCTTAGTGATTGCAATCAGGCAAGAAAGGTGATCAAGTGTATACAAATAGGGTCAGAGGAGATCAAACTTTCACTCTTCATAGATGATATGATTTTATACCTGGAAAACCCCAGGGACTCAACTACAAAACTCTTAGAGGTGATTCTAAGGAATACAGTAGCATCTCAGGATACTAAATCAATACTCACAAATCAGTAGCTTTTATATATGCCAACAATAGTCAAGCTGGAAAATCAGTCAAGGACTCTATTCCCTTTACAGTTGTGCCAAAGAAGATGAAATATTTGGGAATTTACCTAATGAAGGATGTGAAAGATTTCTATAAAGAGAATTATGAAACTCTGAGAAAAGAAATAGCTGAAGATGTTAACAAATGGAAAAACATACCATGCTCATGGCTGGGAAGAATCAACATTGTTAAAATATCCATATTACCCAAAGCAATTTACAAATTTAATGTAATCCTCATCAAAGCCCCACTGTTATGCTTTAAAGATCTGGAAAAAATAGTACTTCATTTTATATTGAACCCGAAAAAAACCTTGAATAGCCAAGACATTACTCAGAAATAAAAACAAATCAGGAGGAATCACGCTACCTGACTTCAAACTATACTATAAATTTATAGTGATCAAAACAGCATGTTATTGGCACAAAAATGGAGAGGTAGATGTATGGAACAGAATTGAGAACCAAGAGATGAACCCAGACACTATTGTCATATGATCTCTGATAAGACTAACAAAAATATAAATTGAGGAAAACATTCCCTATTTAACAAATGGTACTCTGAGAATTGGCTGGCGACTTATAACAGATTGAAACTGGACCCACACCTTTCATCATTAATAAAAATTGACTCTCACTGGATAAAATATTTAAACTTAAGACATGAAACTATAAAAATCTTTGGACAGAGTGCAGGAGAAACACTTGAAGAAATTGGCCTGGAATACTTTATGAGGAGGACCCCTCATAAAGGGGTCCAAAGGAACCCTGAAGGAACACCAAAAATACATTACTGGGATTTGATCAAACTAAAAAGCTTCTGCACAGCCAAGAACATGGTAAGTAAAGCAAACAGACAGCCCTCAGAATGGGAGAGGATATTTGCAGGTTATGCCTCTGACAAAGGTTTGATAACCAGAATCCACAGAGAACACAAACTTATTAAGAAAAAAAGAACAAGTAATCCCATTTCATTGTGGGCAAGGGGCTTGAACAGAAGCTTCTCTGAAGAAGATAGGCACATGGCCTACAGACACATGAAAAAATGCTTATCATCTTTAATCATCAGAGAAATGCAAATCAAAACCACTTTGAGATATCATCTAACTTCAGTAAGAGTGGTTCACATAACAAAATCCTAAAACTACAGATGATGGCATGGATGTGGAGAAAAGGGAATACTTTTGCACTGCTGGTGGGAATGCAAGCTAATATATCCCTTTTGGAAAGAAATATGGAGAATACTCAGGGATCTAAAAGTAGACCTGCCATTTGATCCTGCAATTCCTCTACTAGGTTTATATTCAAAAGACCAAAAATCACTTATAACAAAGATATTTGCACCAGATTGTTTATTGCAGCTCAATTCATAATAGCCAAGTCATGGAAAAAGCCCAAGTGCCCAATGACCCATGAATGGATTAACAAATTATGGTGTATTCATATCATGGAATATTATGCAGCCTTAAAAAGATGGAGACTTTACCTCTGTTATGTTTACATGGATGGAGCTATAACATATCTTTTTTTTTTTTTTTTTTTTTTTTGAGACAGAGCCTCAAGCTGTCCCCCTGGGTAGAGTGCTGTGACATTACAGCTCATAGCAACCTCCAACTCCTGGACTCAAGCGAGTCTCCTGCCTTAGCCTCCCAAGTAGCTGGGACCACAGGCGCCCGCCACAACGCCCGGCTATTTTTTGGTCACAGCCATTATTGTTGTTTGGTGGGTCCGGGCTGAGGATTCGAACCGCCACCTTAGGTGTACGTGGCTGGCGCCTTAGCCCGTTGAGCTATAGGCTCCGAGCCGCTATAACATATCTTACTTAGCAAAGTATCTCAAGAATGGAAGAAAAAATCTCCAATGTACTCAGTACTATTATGAAACCAATTTGTAATCACTCACACTTTCATATCAAGGATAGATAACAACTATGGCCCAGGATGAAAGAGGGAGGAGGGGGGATGGAAAGGGAGGGGGAAGGTCAGATCGAGGGAGGGTGAATAGTGGGATCACACCTATAGTGCATAATACAAGGGTACATGTCGGATCTATTAAGTATAGAGTATAAATATCTTAACACAATAATTAAGTAAATGAGATGAGGTATATATTAACCAGTGGGATGTAAACGCTCCTAATTCTATATGAAATCAGCACATTGTACCCCATAAATGCATTAATGTATACACGATCTATGTGTTTATGATTTAATAATAATAAAAAAAGAATTAATTGAAGGTCATAGAGAAACACTGCTCAACAAAGAATTGGGAGAACAGACACTGGATTGTATAACCTAGCTTTTTGTCCCAGGCAGCATTCTAAGAACAGTGTAAGAAAAATTTAAGAGTAATTCCTACTCTTCATGATTTTCGCTTTAGTGCTGATTTAGGCTTTAACCTAACTAGGTATCATATGAAATTGCCCACATGAGCGGAGGTTCTCTAGTCAGTGAGGGGCAGCCATCCTCATAGGTCCACAGCCTATAAGAAGTTGCTTCCTCTCCCTACTCACCTACTTGGGAGCACAAGGTGCACATAGTGGGTGAGGGTGGGCAGAGTGGGGCAATCTGACCTCAGTTTACCCTTTCTGCCTCAGAGTGAGAGAGGCACAAGAGCTACTTGACTCAGCGGCCCCGGGAGGCCTCTCCACCTCCTGCTTTTTGTTTCAGCTTAGGGGAGGCCACCCTGCGGAGAGCCCCACCACCTAGTAGGGCTCCGTGTTGCAGCCCAATCAGATTAGCAGCCCCTCCTCTAGGGGCGGAGCTAAGGCGGTCTGTTCCTATTGAAGATGTGGATAAACCCAAAGCCAGGGATGGACTCCGGTGACAGTGTGAGTGGGTTGGGTGGGGTTGGCTGAGCTGGGGAAGTGAAGAGCAGGGGCCTGGGGTGCGGATGGGAGTGCTGAGTTCCTGTGGAGGAGTGTTGAAAGATAAAAGTAAGAAAACCAATTGTTGAAGGCTTTGATTGCCAGGAAGAGGCCTTGTCGTTTGCTGGAAAACCGTTGTTGGATCCTGAGCAGAGCAGTGACATGCTCGTATTTTACAAAAATGACGAGTCGATGAGTGGTGGGGTTTGAGGAGGATTGCAGGGGAAAGAAAGAAGGTAAGAGAGGACAGGGGACCATTGAAGGACGGGCGCTGAGTGTCTGCACTAGGATGTGGGGGCAGGTGGGAAGTGGCAAGGAAATCAGATGAGGCTGAGAGAAGCACAGCATCTCAGGTCAGGCTCTAGGATTTCTGACAGTCCTTTACCCTTTTGGTCCTCAATGAGCATAGCCCATCACCATGGCTTGCTCAGGACGCTCATTTATTTTATTTCTTCATTGCTTGTTGTTCTTTCCTTTTTATGTCTACTGTCCACTCTTGGTTTCTCCCTATATGCAATTACTGTAATGTTTCTGCCCTTCTGTTTGTGTGTGTTCTTACAAATTGTTTGTTGTTATCTTATCTGCATGTGATTTTAAAAACTTTAAATAATGGGGAATTTTACACGTGAAGGAGATAGGCCAGTAAAACACCCCCCCCCCCAGCCATGATTAGCTTTATCTGGCATCAGGCAGTGGCCAAGCCTCCCCCCCTCCCCCCCACCCACTGTGCTCCTCCCACACTTGGTTCTCTTCACCCATAAATCAGTGTGTGTCTCTACAAGGTAACACAACCGCATCATCCTTATCAATAGCTTTAAAATAACACTATTTCCTTAATGTCAGCAAACATCCAATATTCAAATATCTAATCTTCATGTAATGTTCTTTTTGAAGTTTGTTTATGTGAATTGGTATTCAAATAAAGCTCAGACAGATTGATTGGTTGACATGTCTTTAAGTATCTCTTAATTAATAAGATTCCTTGCTGAATTTTTTTTCCTGAAATTTATTTGTTGAGAAACCCAGGTTGTTTGCCCTGTAGAATTTAACCTGGGGTAGATTTTTCTGATTGTATCTCTGTGGTATAGTTTCACAAGTTCTTCTGTCCTCTATCGTTCCTTTAGTTTGACAGCTAAATCTAGTGACCTAATCAGATTCATGTTTAATTTTTTTTTTTTTTTGGACAAGACCGTTTCATGGTTTATCTTTGTTCTCTCATTAGGATTTATATAATACCTGGTCATTTCTTTTTGTGTATGTGGTATTAGTAGCCATTCATGGTCAGTGTCTAGGACCATTGGTTTATTATTGTATTAGTTTTCTATTGCTGTGCAACATTATTGCGGCAAACTTGGTGATTTATAACAAAACCCATTAATTATCTCACAGTGGCTGTGGGTCAAAAATCCAGGCAGGAATTAGCTGAGTCTTCCTTCCAGCTAAGTACAACTCTATAAGACTCAGAGGTCTACAAACAAGATGTTGGCCAAGGCTAGGGTGTCATCCCAGGCTTGACTGGGAAAGGATCCACTTCCAAGCTGATGTGGCTGTTGGCAGGATTCTATTCATGGGGGGCTGTCTGACGTAGGGCCTCAGTTCCTTGCTGGCTGTTGATCAGAAGAAGCCACCCTTAGTTGCTTGCTATAGGATGCTTCTCTTGTAGCAGTTTATGTCAAAGTAGGCAAGAGAGACAGTCCTTAGACAAAGTCTGCTAGCAATAATCTTGTGTAACAGACTTAGAAGTGACATCCATTTATATATTCTATTGATTAGAAGCAGGTCATAGGTCACACCCACACTTGAGGGGAGGAGATTGCACAGGGTGTGTGTATCAGGCATGATGGCAGCTGTCTAAGAGTCTGTTTGCCATAATTGGGTTTGCAGAAAATGGTGATATTATAATTCTAGCATTCATTCTTTTTATTTTATTTTTCATTTCTTGTTTATTAGCTGGAATACTTCTACAAAAAGAAACTTCTCATATGGTTATTCAAGATATAATTTATAAAGGGAAGTCAGAATATGTGCTTGATTCTTCCCTTCTACTTACCGGTTTTCAAAACTAGTGAGTTGATTTCCTTTCATTCTCCAATGGTGGCCAATTAAATGGGTATGTATTGTTAATTATGTAAACAATATTGGGCTAAATATTGCATTCTGTTTATTCCTCTCCAGAAACTCAGTACTGTGTTTTAAGGATCTATTAATCTGGGTGGCGCCTGTGGCTCAAAGGAGTAGGGCGCCCGCCCCATATGCTGGAGGTGGTGCGTTTAAACCCGGCCCTGGCCAAAAACTGCAAAAAAAAAGGATCTACTAATCTCACTGTGTGTACATTTGGTTCTCAGCTTCCACTTGTTGAATGGTCTTCCAGGGTGTGGATAACCCCTTTTACCTACCGCTCACCCAGCAGACACCAAGACTGCCTCCAAGTCTCTGCCATGGAGACTGTTCTCATACAGTTTCCCTTATGCACTCTTACACCTGCTGTGAAATTTCTGAGTCAGACGGTGTGACTAAGCAGTCAGTTTGCTTACGCTGCACTGGATGGCTTTTCAGAGTGGCTGCACAAAGCTACTCTCTCATGAAAATGACTTATACCTGTGTATCCATATGAATTGAATGGCCTTCACTAAGCTGGATTAAATTTCTGAAGAAAGTTTTCAGAACTTCTGATCAGAAGCATCCAAGTTACTCCCTATCTCCAAAGCCGCAGCTGCACTGGATGATGGGAGCCAGGTGACAAAATCTTATACTAGTATTTCCCGACCTGGACTATTGCAACCTGGTCAACTATTCAATTTTTTTTCCAGAACTCAGAGATGAAGGAGAGGAAGAAGAGAGAGAGGCCAGGAGAAAGGAAAGAGTGGGAACGAGGTAGGGAAGTGATTTATTTGGGAAGAAGCAATAGGGAATCACGCCTTCTCAATCACCACTTAGCATCTCATTTTACAGACAGGGAAACCGAGATCTACAGGTGATGTCAATGCTCTAAGGCAGTGATTTTCAATTGGTGTGCCGTGAGAGGATCGGAGGTGTGCCGTGAACATTTTTAAAGATCATTATTAGCAGTCTCCATATTTTTAATCAAATATATAGCAAATTTCCTATAAGGCATCTTTGTCCTAATATTTATTTTTAATTTTGTCTGCAACGTTTTCTATGCATCTTCCAACAATGCCTGCTGACAAAAGATAGTGTTTTTATTGCTCTATTGTTTCTCGTGTATTATTTCAGCCATTTGTCATGGTAGGAAAAGCAAGTGTTTCCTGAGGGCATGTGGCTTTTTGTGATTTGCAATTACTAAGAACATCAAAAGATTCTTATATATGTTTATCATGAGGTTTAAAAAAATATTGTTAACTACTGGATTGTTAAGAATTCAAGAAAAGAATTGAGAAAAAAAGATCATTAGTTAAATTATTTTCAGAAGAAGTTCAAAGCACAGTAAGTATATTCCTTTTTTAAACTATAGGTTCAAGTGTACTGTGAGATAAAACGGTTGAAAAGGGGTATATCACTGCTCCAACACTGCTCCAAGGGGTATATCACAAGTGGGAGACAGCTGGCTAGTTTGCTGGCTCCAAGGTCATGTCTGGGATGGTGGGGAGATTAGGGAGGAAAAGAAGTAGAGGGTAAAGAGAGATGAACTTGGGCCGGCAGGTGGCTGACAACTCTAGCAGCTCAAGACTGAATCTTGGACAATGTCAATATTTAGGAGCCAGCAGAGAAGATAAAAATGCAAGCAGGGAGGCTGAGATTATTGTCATCTCATGGAGACTATGTATCTTTTAAACACTTCACAAGCAATTAATTTCGTCTTCACTGCAAGTCTTAACGAAATAGGAATCACCACCTTCTTTCATAGGTGTGGGAATAGAGATGCAGAGTACGTAAACTGTTTTCTTAATCTCTTGCAGTTAGAAAGTGTTGGACTGAGATTCAGATCCACGCCTGTTTCTGCCAGAATTTTGGCTCTTAATACACATAAACAGACACACAGAAGGTTTCAAGGAGGGTGTGGCTAATAGAACCAAGTGCTAAAGAGAGGTCAGAGAGAAAGAGAGAGGAGAGGAAGTGGTTTCAGAAACTGTGGTCTTAGGTGGAAAAAATCCTTCACCAGCTTCCTTAGGTTTGCAGAGAGGGGTGGCTGGAGGTCATCTCCGCTGATCTGGGGAGCCTCCAGTACAAGTAGAAATACTGAAATCATTTGGTACCACAGACAAGTGGAAATACATGGTTAGATCTTGAAACCTTTAATTAGGTACAGTTTCAAACAGAATTTTCCTGGCTTCATCACCGAGTTAAGGAAACCGTAAGTGACCAGATTGACCCTGGCTTTTGCCCAAGTCCAGACTATAAAATGGAGACTATTCACATGGTATCGATGATAGAGGTGCTAGAGAAGAGACTTCAAAAAGGCTGTTATAGTGCTGTTCCCAAGTGCCTGTGTCAGCAGAAGATAAAGGAGGTGGGAAGGAGCATTTTTAGTTTGTCTAACTGGAAAGTCCACTGAAAAATTAATGTGTCGGGTGGCGAGGGGTGAGGAATGATCAATGGGCTTTTCCACCTGCATTCTGTTCTTTGAAAAAGGGAGTTTCAATTTGGGCATCTTAAATAGCAGCCAGTTTTTCCTCAAACAGCATTTTAATGAGCAGAGCATAAATAAATTCATTGCTTCCCAAAAACACAGCGATCGAAGCAGCAGAGTGCCAGGCAAGTTGCCCTTTTGGTTTTAAAAAACCCAATATTTCATGACAATTCCAAGAGTGAGGCAGAGTTTTGCAAGATGAGGTCTTTATTGAAGCCAGGTGTGAGCCGTCTGCTCCTCCTGGTCGGGATGCTGTTTGGGTCCTGGAGGATTTCCTGTGGCGGCTGTGCATTTCTGGCCCAAGTCCCTGGTGCCACCAGTCTTCCCCACGAACTCCCACAATCTCTTCTTGCCTTCTTTCCTCTCCTCCTTTCCCTCCTACTCTTTCCTACCCTTCCCAAGTTAGTAGGAGCAGTTTCACTCACACACTATACTCCAAATATTTAAAAATTATGCATAATTTCAAAATCCATCTCATGTTATTAGACTTGGGATGTTATTTATGTTCAGTGTGGTTGTAGTAGGACTTGGACCCTAGGGCAATGGCCTCTGGGATACCACTGTTTATTATCAGCAGAGAAGAAACAGTGTTGGTAAACCTTCGCTTGAGAATTTCTTTTCCTGCAAAATAGGACCACAGTGCCTGCCTCAATATAAGCTTTATAAAGAGAAAATGAAATACAGTATGTGAAAATCTCTAACGCAGTGCCCGGCACATAGAAGGGGCTTAGTAAATATTGGCTACTCTGAATATAAAAGCAGGATGGCCGATTCCCTCCACCCCTCCCAAATGAAAGAGGATTCATCCCTTCCTAGAAGAGAGGAGTGAACAAGTCCTGAAAATAAGACAATTGGGAATTCTTGATTTTTTAAATCATAGCTATAAGATA
The DNA here is from genome assembly GCA_963575145.1 of Galago senegalensis. Lineage (NCBI taxonomy): Eukaryota > Metazoa > Chordata > Mammalia > Primates > Galagidae > Galago > Galago senegalensis. The sequence continues at coordinate 39,373 of CAUYTI010070297.1, forward strand.
AAATTGTCACATAAAAGTTGTCTATATTTATGGTAAACACCTTGCTGTCTGGTATCATATCCATTGTGAAATGATGCTGAGGTCCAGCTAATTATCATGTGCTGTGTTCCAGCTAATTAATATATCTATCACCCCTACGGTTATCATTTTTCTACCCTTTGACCAACATTACCCCATTCTCCCTTTTCCCCACCCCCTGGCAACCATTATCTTACTAGGGATTTGACTATTTTAAATCCCACATATAAGTGAGATTGGTCAGTGTTTCTCTTTCTGTGTTTTATTTATTTCACTTAGCCTTATGTCCTCCAGCCCCATCCATGTTGTCCCAAATGGAAGGATTTCCTTCTTTTAGAGACTGAATAATATTCTATTGTGTATACATGTATCTCATGGGAACTCTTGAATTTTGAAGAAACCTCAAAAGTGTTCAAAGAAAATTCTGGCTATAGGAAGATGACATTTAATTATGGGTATTGAATCAACACCCAGGAGCATCGAGAAAATCTATACCTGGACAGGATCAGTTTTGTGAGATTTAGTCTGACTCCAGGCCCACTAGGTCAGTGAGACCAGAGCTCTCCGGTCACATCCACACTGTCAAATCCAACAGGTGCTCCTGGGTTCGTGGCTTACTCAGCCTCTGGAAGTCTCTGATGTGGGCATGCCCATTTCCAAATTCTCTCTTGATTTTAACTGTTTGGGGTTCTTGGTTGGCTCGTCTTTCTTTGTATGGTCTTTAAGAGATGGTGTTGCCAGGGATTTGCGCCTTAGCTTTCATCTTGTAGGCAATTTGATCAGTATCTTCACATTTAACTGTCACCCACCTGTAGACAATGTCCAGCTGCTCATGTTCCCCAGGAGTCCCTTTGAACTCAGCTTGCTCCAGCTGGTTGGTGTGACCGTCAGTTCTTCCTCCTCTTCTCTCCAGCCCCGTCTCTGAGCTGCACTAGGTGAGGCCTCCCTCATTTCTCCTGTGGAAGAGCTAGGGCTCAGTCCAGACACCCTGACATGTGGTTTTACTCCCTCCATTCCTTTGCCAAGAGCGTTGCTTTCTAAAACACATGGGGATTTAAAAAAAATTCAACCTGATAGACTCTCCTCTAATATATGAATTGAATATGTTGATATTTATCGTGATTATTGTCATATTTGGACTTACTGCTCACATCTTAAAAGTGTGGCTTTGTTTGTTTTTTTTCCCCTCCAAATCCCCCCTCCCCATGGTGACCTGACAGCTGCCTCCCCTCTCCACCCCCAGCCACCCCATGAGGCTGTGGGGTCTCCCCAAAATATGTGTTTTAAAAATTTCTTCTCAATCCTCTTTTTCTTTCCATTGCTTTGGAAACTACACATTTTAATTTTTGGTAAGGTACCCACCAACTTAAAAAAGTTCAATAGATTTAGGGACCAAGTGGCTTTATGTGGATGGATTGTATAGTGCACCCATCACCCGAATGGTGTACATTCTACCCACCAGGCAGTTTTTCTTCCCTCTTCTGAGTCTTCAGTGTCTGCTATGTGCTCTGTACCCACAGCTCTGCTCCCAGTTCCAAGTGAGAACATGTGATATTTGATTTTCTGTTCCTAAGATACTTACCATAAAGGCTTCCAGTTCCATCCAAGTTGCAGCAAAAGACATTATGTCATTCTTTTTTATTTTGTTAGTGGGCACTTAGGTTGATTCTATATTTTCCCAAATGCGAAGGTACTGCAGGTTATCCATAATTTTTTATCATACATCTATTTTCTAATAATATCTAATGTTATCTATCTTTTCTGTCCTCCTTATAAATAAGACAAGAATGGGCGGTACCTGTGGCTCAAAGGAGTAGGGTACCAGCCCCGTATGCCAGAGGTGATGGGTTCAGCCCCTGCCACAAAACTGCAAAAGAAAAAAAAAAAAGACAAAAACTTTGCCATGTTTTAACTCCCCTGTCATCTCTCCCTTTTATTGTCATTGTTTTTGTCACCTAGAATTTAGAAGATATATTTTTTGACAATTAGTAGTTAACAATACAACTTACTTGGTTTCTTTCTTTCTTTTTTTCCCCCCTCACCATTTTAAATAACTTTCTACTCCTTCTTCATGTTTTTTTCCCTTTTGTGGAACTATTTCACATTTTGTTCAATGAGTGTTCTGTAGGAGTTAAAAGCTCTTAGATTACAAATGTCTGAAACTATCTAGTTTACCTTCCTCAGTGGTACTTTATGTAGGTGAAGAATTCAGAATGGGTCATGGTTTTCCCCTGGACTTTGAAGACTTCATTAGTTTGTCATCTAATATTTGCTGTAATGATGGGAAGTCTGTTGTTGTGCTTATTGTTATTCCTGTGAGGATTGTCTATCTTTTTTTGGTTTGATTTAAGACTGTTTCCACTTTAGCAAGGTTCTGAAGTTTCATTACAACGTGTCTAGGTATGAGTGTTGATGTGTAAATATGTATTTACCGTATTGTCCTTGGTGCCCCGTGATTTTGTGTGTATTTTTTCAATAGTGAAGAGGGGTATGAACCATTCATTTTTTTCTCCATTAACTCCTCTATTCCTTCATTTTGGAGCTGCTGTCAGTCTTCTGTTGGGGCCACTCAGTCTGTCATCATCCCTGTCATCTTCCTTTTCACGTCTTCCCTTTTATCTCCTGTGCCGCCTTCAGCGTGAATTGCTGGGCATCATCTTCCATTTCTAATCCTCTCATCAATCGCGTTCCAGTCTACAAGCTTCCAATTTCAACTTTATTTTCGGGACTTGGCACTGGCTATACTTCAGAGCCATATATTCTTTATTCGTATCTGCTTCTTCTATTCAGTTTTTGTTTGCTTCTCATGAGGATAATTACCTCCTTTATCTCTTCAGGGGTTTAATGTATGCTTATTTTTAAATGATTTCAGGATTGCTCGGGTGTTTCCATTTTGGAAGGAGTAATTTTTCTGGGTCTTGAAATTGTGGTCTAACATTCTTAGTGTTGGATATTCTTTCAAGTTTAGGTTTGCATGTTCTTGAGAGGCCTGGCCCTCCTCTTGGCTCTACATTATTCTCCTCCCCAGGTAGTGGTTTTGACCTTGCCGCCCCCTGGGTCCCAGAAACTCTGTTTCATGTTAGGTTGAACTCTGGTGGCTGGGCTTCTACAGCATGTGCTGGGGCTATGTGTATTTGGCCACTAAGTGGGTGATGGCTTCACCCAGGATGGGGCTTCAGAGCTGGGCCTACTTCCTGCGAGCCCTGCAAGTTTCAATCTTGTCTAAAAAGGCCGGTGGTCCAGGCCAGTGGCTGTGGTTTTTCTGCCTTCTTTTAAAAATAAGGCAGCTGTGTACCAGTCCCGGCTTTCAGGTGGCAATCCTGACTCAGATTCTCTGCCAAGCCTGAAAGGTTTTGTTCCCTGTCACCCCAAGAGAATCAAACTTTGTCTTTGTCTTCTTGTCGGAGACAGCAAGAGGCCCCTGGCTTTGACTCTGTTTACTTCTGTGCATTTCTCTTCCATGGGACATATTTTTCTGATTTTCCAGTGTGGTTTTACCTTAAATATGTGCAAAAATGTTTCACATATCATGACTGCTCTTGGCGCAGACCCGGGGCGCTCAGAACTTGAGCTCCGGATGTCATCTTGCTGAGGAATATCTCTTCCAAAGTAATCTTGTGTCCCCACGCTTGTCACAAAGCAGCTGCTCTATGATTTTGGTGGTTTGCTGTTACTGAGATATGGGTCTACTGGAGACACAGAGGCCTGAGCGGGAGGAAACCTCAGTCACCACAAAGTCAGGGAAAGTACCGCGTCTGAGGCCTTTCTTCTGTGACTAGGAGGCCTGCCTGAGAAAGCCCTACTTCCTGGCAGGCCGTCAGGGTGTCACAGTGTCCTTGCTGCTAAACAGAGGACTGATCCTCTTCCTGTAAAGTGTCCTCATCCACTTGTGAGCCTTTAGTGTTAGTGTTTAAGGAAAGAGTGTTGTCCTTTGAGCTGATTTGTGGCTCAGGAGACGAGTCAGTATCCCCACATTTGGGTCCGCGGGCCCCATTAGCAGGCTGACTCAGCGTCACAGACAGGAGCAGTGCTGGCTGTTGACAGGATAGCAACCTGTGTGGAAATCCGGTCTCATATAATCTGTAGAGGCAGTAACCTGCTCTAGGCTCATCAAGCATCCTCTGTGGAGAAAAATAAGTCAGTAATGTGTTCTCAGCAGGAAACTTTGTCAGTGGGTTGTCAGAACTAAAGGGTGTGATTACAATCTAACTTCAGCGTAACTTTGAGCCTTCTGTGTGTTTTTCTCATTTATCTCATGAGTCATAGAAGCATTTTGATGATTACAGCAAAGCCTATGGCTACTTGTACTTAACTCTACCACGCTGGAAGAGTTTTATCCAACTACTGAAGCAGAATGCCACAGGAGTACGCTCCATGGAGCTAGCACATGGTCCCAGCTCTATCTTTGCCTTTTACTGGAAAATTGTGAGCTCAAGAAGACTGGGCCCTGGGTGCATCACACACCACTGCTTGCTGTGAGTTTCTGCAGCCTGCCTCATAGCTTGTTCAGGGTGGTGTAGGAGACAGTGGGTGTTTTTGCCTGTCAGGTACCCATTTTCCATCCTTTTAAGAACTAGATGCTTCTCAGTAGTGGAGAATGTATTCTACAACCCGAGCCAAGCCCACCCTGCCATAGAGGAGGCCCCATGGCCCAACAGTCATTTAGCAAGGGACACATGACCCAAGCAGAGTCTTCTCAGGACATTTCTGCTGGAACTATTGGAAAATGCTTTTGTTTCACTGGGGTTCTGAATGGGCTACCGTCTTCCCTGTGGGTGGAGGTGGAGCTCTGGTGACATTGTTTGATACCTTATATCTACCCTTGCCGGAGCTCAAAGGCTTCTCTGTGTGTAGAACCCTGGATTTCATTCTTGGTTTAAGCTGCTAGGAGTTGAATTTCTGTTCCTTATGTGTAGGAGGAGTCAGGGGTGAGAAATCTTTCATCATCATTCTTTTTGTTGGTGAGACAGAGCCTCAAGCTGTCACCCTGGGTAGAGTGCCGTGGCATCACAGCTCACAGCAACCTCCAACTCCTGGGCTAAGTGATGCTCCTGCCTCAGCCTCCCAAGTAGCTGGGACTACAGGTGCCTGCCACAATGCCCGGCTATTCTTTGGTTGCAGCTGTCATTGTTTGGTGGGCCTGGGTTGGATTCGAACCCGCCAGCTCAGGTGTATGTTGCTGGCACCTTAGCTGCTTGAGCCACAGGTGCTGAGCCTTATCATAATTCTTGACAGCAAGCTCTGTGTGCAGACATACATATCCATTCATTCTAGGTCCAAGCTAGTTATGATGTCTATGTCTGGTGCTCAGACATTCTAAGGGTAGCTGTTCATGAAGTTTACTGGGCAAACAGTTGATTTGGGGGGTAAGGTTTGAGTTTCTTTGACTAGCTAGAGGATTTGGTTTGGCTATAGGAGCCAAATAGTTAAGATTGGGAGAAAGGGAGAGGAGGTACAGGACCGTGAAGTTGGGTGCCTACACCAGGGAGCTGAAGCTGTGGTGGGTCTCACTGCAGGAAGGGCCAGAACTGAGGATGTTCCTCTGGCTACCTGTCATGCTTTCTGCTCACTCACCAAAGGCTGCTGAAATAGCATCAGGGTGCTTTTCCCACAGTGAGACCAATTAAGAATGCAAGTCTTTGAGTTCTCCATTCATTAGACCACACTTCCTTCTGGCCTTGGAGAAAAATATAACCCAGCATCCAGAAAGCACAAGTGGACACAAAATTCTACAAACAACAGGAGGAAATGTCCTGTTGATAAACAACACAGTGTGTGTGGTCTGTATAGCTGGAAGCCTCAGTAGAGCAGGTGCGCTTTCTAGAAGTTCAAGACGAGAAGGACAGGGAACCTCTGAGCTGGCCTTTTCCCACCCAAGGCTATGGAGGTCCTGACTCGGCATGCAGGTGCAGGAGGGCTGCGTGGGGCAGGAGGGAGAACAGAGACAGAAGGCAGAAGGAACACAGAAGACCAGAGGGAAGGAGAGGCACCGACTGATGGCTGGGACCTTGTTCTTCTCTTCTGTGTGGCCTGTTCCTATGGGGGACTCCTCAGTCTCAGTAGGGATTGGAACAGACACATTGAAACTGTCATTATCAGGCAGAGCTCGGTGGGGAGGCTGTCAGGAGGATGGGATAGGGAGAGGGAGTGGTTCTGTAGGAGAGTGAAGGAGAAAGCAAGTGAAGACCTTTTTCCTGCCAAAAGCTGCCCTCAAGATGGGTAAGCAAGGCACAGAGTGCTGGGCTTCTAGAAAGACTCTAGACCTCCTGATCCAGGTGAACCCAGAGGTGTGGGATGAGAGGAAACCTCTGAGAAGGTATGGCGTTTCCGACCACAAGGAGGTCTCACTGCACTGGCCAGTCCTGCCCAGGAGTGACATTTAAACAGGAAAGCGCACATAGAGAACATGGAGAAACGTGGCCTGCCCACTGCGTGGGAGGCAGACGCCTTTGTCTGTGAGGCTAGTACCCTCTGTCTGTCTTCTGCTAGTGTACAGTCCATCTCCTCAACCATCCCTGGCTTTTAATCCCACAACTCAGCTGTGGAAGGTTTGTTCAGGGCTGACGTGCCGCATGCCACCTCAGTGCCCCAGTGAAACTGAGCAGGGGACAGACGTGGCTTCTCCAGGGCCTTTGATGCCCTGCCTGAGATTGTCCTTTTCAAGAGCTAATGACGGAGGTGTGTGCATAGTTTGTGTTCCTAGCGGAGAAAACCCTCCCCGTCCTGTCTGCGGTGTGTCAGCGTCCTCCCCCGCTCCTGTTTCCAGTCTCTGCCCTGCCAGATGCAGTTCTTCTGGCTGCCAGGTCATCACAAGGAAGCCCTCGGGGTCGCCCCCACCTGCTCAAGTTCTTCCCTCCACTCCCTAAGCCCTGCCTCCAAATAGGGAGAGTTTTTGTGGGCCCTCAACTTCCTCCATTGATTTAAAGTGTAAGAACACGGGCAGGGGCGGGGGGAAGATATTACTCCAGGAATGAGTTTGTAACATATTTGAGACCCTCGTGGTGTCAAAGTTGGGAATAAAGGGACAATAGCAACACGTGATATATTATTGCTCTTTCATCCATTCCATCGGAAGGATGGGTGTGTCTGTGGGAAACCCCAAGCTCAGAGACTAGACTCCAGGGACTGAGCACTGTAGCCCACGACTACCTTCTGCATCGCTGACCCCATCACATACCAGGAAGAGAATCAAAAAGAGAAAGAAACGCCAAGTGATTCAGGCGCTACAAGGAGACCTTTAGATGGGGTCTCTGCCGTGGTTCTTTGAACACTTGTTTGCATTAAACAGGAGCCTCCAGCTGTGGGTTGTTCGGCCCAGGCAGATGTGACTTTATGGTGTATCCCTAAGACGTGTGTAAACGCAGGTGACCTGAACTGGACTCAGCCTGGGGTCCGGGGCTTTGGGGTGTTTCACTGCTGCTGTTTTGTGTCCGGAGAAGTCCTGGCAGCTCCTCCTCTGCACTGTAGCCTGCCTCAGAAACCTCACGTCTTATGAGCTGCTCTTCCTGCAGGATGCCATGTCCTGCTTGGCCTCGCCATGAAGACACTTCCTTTTGGGTACCTGGGACAGACGCTGCCACCGCAAGAACCCTTTGCTGAGTCCTCTCTGTGGTGAGAGCCGGGGCTGCTGGCTGACGGAGCCAGCACTCCGGGATCACGCTGCTGACCAAGTTGGTCAGTTGAAAAATTCCTTAAAATACTCCACGGGTATGTTTTTATTTTGTATCGTTTCTGAAAAGATACATATTCCAAAACACCGATGCCAGAAAGGAAAGCTCTATGCCTTTTTATAAAGCTGGCTATGCTGCAAGTTTTTTTATTTTTAAAAAAATTAGTTAAAAGACTAGAAATTACGGGTACAAAAATAGCTCTGCTAATAGTTTACTGTCTGGCTTGAGTGAGTTTAACTTTAAGGTGTGGTGGCTCTGGAAATTTATTGTGAGTCACTGCATAATAACCGGCTGCACCATCAGCCATCAGCCCACACACAATTTTCCAGCCCTGAACTTTGAATGTTTCATACAAAATGAAAATAGTGTAGTCTTATGTTTTATTCTAGGGATGAGGTGGTGGGCAGCGCTTTGGGCTTTGCTGAAGACTTGAGAAGGTGATGTTTTCTACCCAGTTAAAATGCATCGAGAAAGTATCGAGGTTTTAGTTGGCACACACACATCTCCTTTAAGAGAGAAACCGATGCAAATCCAGTCTCCTGTCTGTAGGCTGATTTCCTCCTTTGTGGGTTATTTGCTTGACCTGGGCTGTTGGTTCTCAAAATGGCCAACTCAGCTCTTGAAATCATAATTACACATTGGAAGGAAGAGTCAACCAGCAACACAGATGGTTATCTCTCCGCTTGCCTTAGGTTCTCCTTTCTCTGTCTCGCCTTCCGCTCTCTTTCTGAGGTTGGAAAAGTGCAGATGGAGTTTCTCCCACGATGAGTCAAAGATGTCATCGTGAAGGAGGTAGTCAGTAGATATTGTTCTCCCACAGACTGGCTTTGAGTTTTAATAGTTATGAGAGGCAGTTGGGCTGGGCCCTTGGGAAGCCAACTTTTATCGTGTAGAGTCTTGGAAGTCTATTGCTTTCCTGAAAGCCTTTCTCCATCTGGGATGTCATCTCATCTCAACAAAACCTTCCTCACTCTTTGTGGCTCTGCAGAAGTCCCTCCTTCGTGGTCTCCCTGGTCTGCCCTCCTTTGTCCTTCAGGATCCCCGTGGCACTCACCATGTACATTCATCTTGGATGCTTGTTCAGGGCTTTTAAATGTGCTATCCTTTCATGCGCTTACATCATCTCCCTAGCTAGTCTATAAATTCACTGACAGTAAAAAGATGCTATGTTCATTTTTTGTAGTCCTCATTGTCTAACACATGATAGGCACCCTGGAAATGCTTTCTGGCTATTTGCTAAGGAAGTTCATGTGTTCAGTAGCTATTATGTGGGGCAAGCCATGTGCAAGACTCTGTGTCTGACATTTTCTCCTCCACTGTTTTAGTGAATCTTTCTAAGGACCTTACCTCTACATCAGGAAGTAGATGTTCTTAGAATTTTTTAGGTGATGGAACTAAGCCACCAAGAGCTTCCCTGATCTCCTGAGCCAGGAAATGGCAGAATCAAATCTAGTCTAACTCTTCCTCTAAAACTTCTTCTGCAAAGTCATCTTTACAGGAAGAAGTAGAATTATTAAGAAGGCAAAAGGCAGGGGCATTTCTGTTTCCCGATAGGGAAGCCTGCTTAGGAAATTAGCTCCTGAAGAGACCTGGAGTCTGTTGGAGGTGCCTGCAGGGAATGGCCGCAAGCTGCCGGCAAGCTGCGACAGCCAGCTGGACCCACAGTCCCAGTCAGGGCTGGAGGCACTTGAGAGTCTCTCTAAATCCTCTGCTTCCTTTTACTGATTGTACCGTCATTATGCTAACAGGCATCCGGGGCCCAGATGAGTGTGGACAAGGGGTGTGCCTCTGAAAGCCGCCGTTTATCTTCCCTGGCACGTGATTCTTTCAACTTGATGGACTCGTGTCCTGTGCACTGTCACACTGTTAACTTTCTTCTCCACAGGGCTTGCTGCAGGCAGAAAGGACAAAGGCAAGCCATCTGGCCCTGAGGATCTGAAGGCAGCTCTGCAGGCACTGAACGGGGTGTGGCAGTCCTTTGAGTCCACAGTGGGGAGCGTTCTTGCTGCAAATCTGCACGTCTGCGCTCCATGGGCAGCACAGCCATCGCAGCTGGGTTGCTGAGCCATCACCCTGCAGTGCAGTTGATGGGCTGGTCCAGATGGGAACACTCGTGACTGTACCCAAGCAGAAACGTTGATACCTAGCAGACAGAGTTATGACAAAAGAGAAAGCTTGGCTAACGTACTCTCGTGGTTTTACATAATTTTCCTTTGTTAGTCAATAAACCAGGCTTTGGGGGCAGGGGTGAGGGGGAGATGTGAAAAATTTCACCCATACTGGGCGGAGTTTCTCAGTGTCAAATGTCTGTCACAAATTTTGCTTGTGGTCACCTCCAAAGCCTACAATTTAAAAAAAAAAATGCAGCAATTATCTCAACCAAAGTGCTACTGAGTGCACTTTCCAGTGGCTGGTCCTCAGGCTCCTTTCCCAACAATGTTTTCCTCGTGCAGAAAGCCCGGAGGAGCATGTGTGTGGTTCCGAAGCCGAGAAGTCAACTCCGCGGAAAATTTGCATGCTGTAATCGAGTTGCCAGGAATACTCAAAACGTAATTCTTTAGACTCGTGATGATCGTGATTCCTGCAACCTTCCAGGCTGGCAGGGGAAATGGCAGCCAGACTCCTCCGGCCTTTTATAACCTGCTTGTAAGATGGAGCCGTTGTCATCCAGCCTTCCCCTCCTGTGAACTCCCACAGAACGCTGTGCTTTTCCAGCTAATTTGGACGTGGGCTCACGTGTTGCCAAGTGTTGTGCTGGATGGAACCATCTAGTATAGAGACATTTTGTGACCCTGGGTGCAGGGTTATTTCTTGGAGGGAGAGAACCTCTTGCACATAGTGCTTTAGATAAATACTTAGAAGATGCTGGGTCCTTTTGAACAAGTGAACAAAGAGAGGGATTTTGCATTCTCTTGCAATGTTTGAGTGAGTGCCCATGATTTGGCCCTGTATATACACATGACATGGAGGTGTGATTGTAGTGAAGTTGAGGAATCCTTGTGGATAATTTCCTTTCTTTCTTTCTTTTTTGTTTTTTTGAGTCTCACTATGTTGCCCTCAGTAGAGTGCTGTGGTGTCACAGCTCACAGCAACAGCAAATTCTTGGGCTTACGTGATTCTCTTGCCTCAGCCTCCCAAATAGCTGGGACTACAGGCTCCTGCCACAATACCTGGCTATTTTTTGTTGTTGCAGTCATTAGTGTTGTTTAGCAGGCCTGGGCTAAGTTCAAACCTGCCACCCTTGGTGCATGTGTCTGGTGCCATAACCACTGTGCTATAGGTGCTGAGGCCTCAGGGATCATTTTTAAGAAAATTATCTGGCCAATCATCCCTGGTTAATAAGTTAAGCTTCATATGGGAATTATGAATCTGCAGAGGCTCCTTATCTGTCTCAATGCTCAAAGATGCAATATGATTATGAATGTTTGCTTTGTGTGTGTATATGCGTGTGTGTATGTGCTGGGGGCTACGTGGGGACTTGTCACTGCATTACACTGAAGCAGCACTCAGTTGACCCCTAATTGAAGGAAGATACCATCAGTTCATTATCCCATTGTGCTATGTCCTGGGATACCTTTTTGTATATTGGGGCACCCTTTTCTCTGCTTCTCTCTTTGAACCCTAAAATGTTTCTACAGTAGATTCTGACTGTCCAGGGTACCAGGATGTTCAGACAGTGAACTTCGAGATGCAGAGATGGGAAAGGCTTGGGGTTATGTTACTTAGCATAATATGGGCAGAGGGCAGGTGAAAACTTCATTCTGGAGATTTAAAAAAAAAATTTCAGATTAATAGGAAGGTACAAAGGATTGGGTTACATCTTTTAAGTTTGTTAGGTAAAGTCCAAGCTGTAGTTGAGCCCTTCACCCAGGAGGTGTGCTGTCTACCCTTACATTGTGCCTATTAGGTGAGAGCTTACCACCCCCAATCCACGCCTCTCCCATCCCCACCCCCCCCACCCCCCGACACACAAATCTCATTCTGGAGATTTTGGATTGGCTGTCTCCATAGTCCTGAAACCAAGGGCCAGCCAGAGGCACAACCAAAGAGCTGGAATTTGCCTCTGAAAGTTTTTTGCTTCTCTTTCCATCTACGGGCGGCTTTTCCCCAAGATAACAAGGCCTCTCCAAACAGGTGACTCATTACACAGAGAGCTTCCTTTCCCAGTCTCCTGTTAAAAATCTGTGGCCAAGTCGCCACCACTTTGGACAGTTGAGGTTACCACTAGCTCAACTGGAGCCACGGGTGAGGCACCGTTTCAACAGAGGAAGGACTCTCCCGGGAGGCACTTACAGAAGCCAGTGAAGATTACAGAGGGGGCAGTCCTGGGGCATTCTGCACTGATCAGATCACATTCGTTCCGTTTTGAGGGACACTTATAAAAGGGACATTGGTAAATGGGAGCACATCCAAGTGAGGGCGAGGTGGTAAAATAGTGAGACAAGGTTGTAGGAGCAATAATAGATGAATGGCTTTCAAGTCTGACAAAAGAGGTCACATGTAGAGATGGGGAAGGGTTGGGCAGTGGATTAGAAGGTTAGGAGGTAAAGATGACCCTTATGGTGTTTGATCTTAGCTTCTATACTTCTCTGCCAGATGGTCAATTAACTGTGGTTTGAATATCTGTCGTGGCAGAGAATTCACTACCAGAACTCCAGAGCATGACAGCTGCCTTTATATATTTTATGTGGAATGGCATAAAACTTCCAGAAGGGAGAACATATGCTGGGGGTCAGGGGGGAGAATGAGAGAAAGGCATTCTTTTGGTTCAATATGGCCAGAAAATCTTGTGAGAAATGTGAGGATAGTAGGAGTTGGCTTTGGCACCAGGTGTAAGTTTCCCACCAAGGTCAAGATCTGCTACCTTTATTTATACTTAATTAAGTTTCTCTGGTTACAAGGAATATAAAACCCACGAACCAAGCTCAAGTAAAAAGATTTTGGATAAAAATCCAATGGCCCATCTTCTGACCCTCAAGAATAAGAAACAAAGTATAAGCAGATAGGTGGAACTGAAACTGGAATTTCTAGAACAGGATTATAGGGAACGTGGTCTTTTCCTCCATCCATCTCTGTGGCTCTAGTCTGTCTTCAGATTGGCTCTCCTTCAACTCCTACACACTCCTAGCCTCTCTCCCATAGGTTTTTGCTGCCCACACCACCACCTCTCATTCTGGCTCTACCTAAACTTGCCTTTCACCTCCCTACTGAAGATTCTCTTCTCTGTTCTAAGTCTGGAGAAAGAGAATCAGCGCAGCATAACCCAGCTTTTTGATTGGCTTTCCTTGGGTCACTCTGCTCCAATGAGCAATGGCTTAGGGAGCACATGGTCACATGAGTAGGTGGAGATACAGCCTCTAAGAAATAGGTCAAGAAAGACAAAGATGAGGACACCTATGATAGGCACACAGACTTACACAAAGAAAGGAATAATACACAGCTGTGGGCTGTCAGCTCTTCATAAAGGAAGGAGACTTTTGAAAAATTGAAGGGCTCTTCAAATTTTACTTTACAGGTCTCTACTGCTTTGCTTAATTTCACCCTAGAATCATTCTCTCTTTTGTGGTTACACAGAACCCTCCCCCTTTTCTTATCTGATTCTGCTCATCCCTGCTTTGCTTTGCTTTGCTTAAATAAATCTGGGTGTTTTTTTTTTGTACACAAAGTTTGTCCTTTGTCTTTCTTCTTTTCTCTTTCTTTCTTCTTTCTATTCTTGTTCTTTCTCAGAATTTGGGGAAGCATTTTTAAAAAACTGTCCCCAGTGGACTCTGTCTTCTACAGCACATATACAGTATATGTATTTTTAAAAATGAGAACGTTCAGAATTAGTTTCTGGTGTCCTGTCCTGTCTTTCAAGATGCATCTTCCTCCTGGCCCGGAATGCAGAGCATGATGACAAATGAGAAACAATCATTTCGCACATCCTGGTAAAATAAATACTCTTTGTCAGAACAGCGGGTGATCAGATCTTCATTTTGATATATGCTGCAGTGTCTTCAGAAATGAACTAGTAAGACTTGATTTCAAAAAGAATGCAATTTTCCAGCCCAGACATATGCTGAGAAGATTACAAGACTGTGTAAAGCAGTGGAGGTGAACCCGCACGGGGCAGGTGGTCTTGCATTGGTGAATCCCATTAGCTAAGGCTCAAGTCTAGATATGTGCTGTAGACTAAGGGTGCCTGATTTAATATTCATTTCTCTCGCGTAATGCTGTTTTTTAGCGATAATGTTTGTTGAAGCATTAATATGCCTGAACCATCTCCATGGCTTGAGTCCTATAAATCATTAATCTTGGGGAAGAAACGCTTCATTTCAAAATTAATTTTTGTAGACTTTGCTAGTTTATGGAGTTACTTGTATCAGTGGGATATCAGTTATCATCTGATGTAAGAATAGTAGTTTGCCTGGAAGGCTTCTCCCTCTGCCTTTCTCAGCAGAGTGTAGGGCTAAGAGCGAGGCTCCTGGAGCAGGCATCTACCTCCATTTGTCAGCAGCATGACCCTGGGCAAAGTACTTAGTCCCTCGTTCTGTGCTTGGGCTTCTTGATCTGTCAAATGGGAATGATGAGAATAATGCCTAGCTTGATGGGTTGTTGTGGACTTTAAATGTATTTTTATTTTTATTTTTATTTTTTTTCTCTCTTTTTTTTAATTGAATGTTAACTATGTACATTAATGCACTTCTAGGGTACAGTGTGGGGTTTTCACATGCATTCTGAAATACTTCCATCAAACTGGTCAACACAGCCTTCATGTCATTTTCTCAGTTAT